>RJWT010024136.1:0-16573 GCA_004365215.1 Cuniculus paca | reverse complement strand
CAGCAGCTGTCCCTATGTCTGAATGTTTTAAAAGGTTTCCCCTCACGGGCTGTAGTTTCTGAATGGCTACGTTTATATGTCTGCATTCATTCGTGAGCAAGTCGACAGAAATAGATACATCTGTTTATGTCCCTTGGTAAATCTGTATCGATGATTTTAGCTCAGTTTTATGACTATGAATTACGCTTGACATATTTTCACTTACGGTTTGCTTGAATCTTACCACAAAAATAAAGAACAGTGAAAAAGAATAAAGTTACCAGACTTTGTAGCCTGTAGCAAATGTAATCTTCATATCTGGGAGAAAACTACTGAACATTTCACTTACTTAACTTCATTATAATACTATTGATTAAATTTCTTCATTTTTATTCTTTTAAATTAATACATGCCAAAAAGTTTAGTGCAGTACTTTTTTTTTTATGCTAAGAACATCTGCAAAGAATTTGGGTATTTTCTATTGCAAAGATATCCTTATAAAACTTAGATTGCTGGTTCCCCAGCAGCAGTTGTGTTGCTCTGTGAAGGTGGCACAGGTAGGAAACTGTAGGGATACAAAATGGGCTTCATCTATCTGGAGAGAGTGGCGGCGGGGGTGGGGGAGAGATGGAGGGAGAGAGGTATTTCTTACAGTGATTATAAGCAGGCTAAAAGATTCTGGAGACAACTCAAAACTACTTGGGAGTTTCTTTTACTCCAAAATTAAGTCTTTTTCTCTCTAGTCCAGTTTTTCTGTCTCTCTCTTGCTCCCTCTGTCTCCCTCTCTCCTATACTTGTTTGTGTCTGTATTACTTTCAAGATACATTAAATTAATTTTAAGATGGTAAATATGACATTGCAGAAATGTGATCGAAGTTGCTATTTGAAAATGTTAAATATAAAACAATAAATCTAAATTTTAAAACTTAAACCATATAAAACTGGAAATTTCTTTCTCAAATTAAATGTAACAGTTTTCTTTTCCTAGCCCGTTAAGGTCTATCTGGTTCCGTCTGTAGCCTTTACTATATGGCTGTGTGTGCACAGAAAGGAGGTAATTCATAACATTTATAAGATGATATTAAACTATTTTTAAGATCACACACATGGAATTGCAGCAATGAGACTGGCATTATTTAAATGTACAACATTTTATAGTAAAACAAGAAATATTACATTTTTAAATTGGAAATTTCAAGAAAGATTTTTGCTTTTTTTAAAAAGAATAAACAATAATTTTCACTGATTGAGTGAGATATTAAGAAATCATACTTGAGCATACTAAAAATGTCTGAGTGTTTTTAATTTTTTCTATAAACTAGTTTACTATAATCTTTAATATTAGGATATACCTTAATACTGTATGTGTTTCATACTAATGAAACTAGACTTATGATGGAGTCATAAATCTTAAATGTAATGGAAGTAGAGAATCTAGCTACTTGAAGATATGAAAGATCATAAAAAGCAATGACTTTCAGAGAAAACTTTTGAAAAATAAATTGATAAAAATCATGTATGGATGTTAATAGCAACTTAGATTAGAATAATTCAGTTTCTCAATATTTTACATTTAGCGTTTAATTTTACATTCTTCTCATATAAATTTTACTGTTTCTTATGGTTAATACATTGTGTCAACTTGAGAAGTTTAGAAGTTTAAGTGAGAGACTCAGCAGGGAGCCAGGGTTCTTACTTTGTAAATATCCTTATCCAGTACAAAGGAGGGCAAGGACATTTTGTGTGTTACACCCATCCTGAAGGGGTGGGGGTGGGGCTCTGTGTACAATTTGAGAGTGGAGAAGAGGCTTGCGTTTGCTCTCTTTTGCTCTGGCTGCTGCCTTGAAGTGTTGCCCCAGTGCCATACCACCCTGCCTTGGAGCCACCTGATTATGGACTGAAATCTCCTGAAACTGTAAGATAAATAAACCTTTCCTTGCTTCACTTTGAGTGTCAGGTGATTTGTCCCAGCAACGAAAAAAGTAACCAAAACACTGTTTTGAACTGAAAAAAATAATGTTAAAGCCACTTATTTATTCATGAAATTAAAATTGCTACTAAATGAAAATATTACAAATCTTCAGTTTATTAGCAGAGAGTTTCTATTTAAAATGAAATAAAATTTAGTAAAGAAAATAGTAGTTCCTCCACATATTTATAGTTCTCCATGAATGGCATAAAAAAAATCACAATAAAATAAAATTAAATACCTAATTTCAAAATGAAGAGCATCCTTAAGAATTTTCAGTGTCTTGTGGATATATGACAATGTGTCTCTTAACCTATTTTTACTGTTTATTCCCTAAACCATATTTATAAGTACATGCAATTCAGTAACTTTGTTATCATCTTTCTTTAAAGTTGTAAGGAATTAATCATAGTTACTGATATCAAGATACTTACTAACAGACCTTGCAAGAGAAATGTCCCAGTGGCTAACAGCCAAAGGGCTTTCTGGTGTGTTATCAGTGCCTTTGGTTGTGTATCTGAGACAGGGGACCACAGTGATGGACAACACATGGTAATCTGGGATTCCTCTGCCCCCTGCTGGAACTCTCACTCATCACCTTTCTGGACCTGAAGCTTCCACTTTAATTATCCCCTTTACGCATTGAAGTGTCCCTTAACATGAATATTTTAAGACAGAATGTTTTAAGTCTTTCATATTGGAGTGTTCACACTCAGTAATTTGCAATGTTATGCCAATAAAAGATTTAAGGCAATAAATTTATAAATGATCAAATACACTAAAATGCTCAGATGTCATCAAGCATATTTGAAAGAATAACCTGAGTTTTAAGGCTCATTTTGGTTATGTCTGGAAGGAAACTGAATGGCTATTTACACTGTTAGAAAATGCCAATTATAGTGTAAACCAATGTGATAATTAGCATGTTATAGGAGTTATTCTAAATGTTAAGGCAAAGATCAATATTTTATTCAAAGTCAAAAAAGTAGTAAGTGTCAAGGTTGAGATTCAAACCCAGAATGTCCACCTCCAGAGTAAATGTGTCTCTCCATTGAGAAACAATTAATATCTTAAAAGAGCCCTTATTTTGTGCAAAGATGTGAAATTAAGGAAAATCTCAAAAGAACTAAAATGTAAAGACATTCTGTGTGAGGGTATAAGAATGTGCAAACATTTGGAGGTCTAATTTGGAGATTTAGATCACACATTTAGACCACAAGCCTGTCTGCCCAGGTACAACATTTTATTAATCATCTCTTAACTCTACAGGCATAATGCAGGGCAAATAGATTGCCTTATTAATCTAAAAGTGGTATCTGCTGAATGTGTCTGCTTAGTGTACCTAACCAGAGATACAAATGAATGAAAATTCTGAAAATGATCAGAGTTTGTAGGGAATAGAAACACTCAAGCAGAATGTAAAGAATTCATTAGGAACTAAGGACTTCAAGGCATTTGGATGTCTACATAAAAAGGAATCTATGGTTATATAAAGGAGAGTTTGGTACTACAAGGTTTCTAGGTAGCATAATTTATACTCACCTATACATTCTGAGCACACATCTATGATTGAGTAAAGGAAGGAATGAAGGATAGTGAGGATTCCTTTCCCATTGGGTCACTGATTTTCTAGACTGACAGCATGAAGGAGAATGTAAAGCAACAAAATAAACTCAGTCTCCAGTTCATCTCATACAACAATAAACATATTCCATTTGAGAAAATGAAACTTGACTTGTTGACCAAAGTGCCTCCTACTAAGTATAATTCTGGGAGTAGCACTTAATGTTTTATTCTACCAGGACTGAAATAGTTACGGAAAGACTACTCGCATGAAACAAAGTTGAACAAAACTTAGACTTAAATTTAATGGTATTTTTGTGCCCCTTTACATTTTTTGATTCTTCCTTAACATCTTTTCAACCTAAAACATTTGGATATAGTTAGGATACATAGGAAGAAGATAAGATTTACTTTTATTTAGCCAATTTTTTCATGCCAGGGTTTTTCTTGGTGGGCATTTTAGATATATCTCAACTATTCCTTGCAATAACACTTATGATATTGTTCGAATGGCAATATAGTATGCAAAGTTAGGAAACGTGATATGAAGGTCAGAGCACTGAAAGTTGCAGTCAGCAACCTGAATATGCAATAGTTTCAAACTCTGACGATTGTAGTGTCTTTAGGCACAGCAAGGTTTTCCATCTAACCTACACCTCATCAGTCACTTATGTAGAGATAGCCAAAATTAGGAATCTGAACCTGAAAATAATATTATTATGTTCAGAAAACACATTTAAAGTCTCTGAAACTCATCTTCCTCCATTACAGAGAAAACAAGTGAGTACTATGTTAGAATGATGGTATGATTCACCTCAAGATACATTACCTACATACATGGAGACATTGAAAGTGCCAGGGTTTGGGCCGGATGGTACTGGGAAGTGATGGGGAACTTTGAGAGAAGGGGTTTAGCCCGAGGTCCTCGGCCACTGGAGTATGGTCTCACAAGGTAGTCCTGTGACTCCCGGGTAGTTCTGGTGAGAGGGCTGCTATGAAAGGAGCAAGCCTGGCCCTCCTTGCCTCTCTGCTTTCTGGTTACCTAAGTGACAGCTGCTCCACAGCACATCAGCCTTTGCTACCTGCCACCTTCACAAGGACTTGGCTAAAACCTGTCCTATGCCATTTGGACTCTGAGCCTCTCAGAACTGTGAGCTCAAAATACTTCTTACTTCATAAGCAGGCGCTGTCGGGTGTTCCATCACCATGAGGAACAATTCTGTGAGATAATGAGAAGATGCATGAACCAAAGGTAATTATATTCTGATGGTTAAAAATAACTCTAACGTGAGACAAAGGAAGCCCATAACTGAAACCCCATAATAATCAAATTTTAAAGATACAAAGGCAAAGGAAAAGTTAATTTTGATTGAAAGGACTTAGGGTAAACCTAGGAGGAGATAATAATGGAGTCGTTTTTAAAAGAAGAGTATTAAAATAGTGGCTGTGAAAAGAAAGCATACACAATGATTATATCAGAGTGCAAAATCAAGTGTGGTTTAGTAATATATGAATGTGACTGAATGTGGCTCCAAACGTCACCCTGAGAACTGTATATTAGAGATAACTAAATGTTTTGGAGCTATGAGATTATGAGATGTTGAGGACAAAGTCTCAGAGATCTTTTGGTTCTCATTTCATTTTGCAATTTGATGGCATTATGGCTAGCAAGGAAATTTCTTATTTACAAATGTTTATTATGGAAATATCATAGTATTAGCCTTTCTCATACATTTCCTCCATTTCTTATGTTACCAGCACACTATTTTCTGATTGTAAGTGGTAAAATTACTGCAGCTTATGAACTGCTTTAACAATAATATTTAGAGCTAATTGTTACAGATTAAAATATCCTTGGAGTTATAATAGCCTTAAATTGTTTTAGTATAGTGAATTAATATGTTAGTATTATCAACGCTTTTAACTAAAGGTGTTACTGCACAAGCAGCACGAGTGAGAATAGTTTTCTGTGTTTCTGTTGGTAGTGGGGTGGCTTCATGGGTAGTCAGTGAGAGGGACAAACACTTTGGCCGTTGTCTCACTGCTCCCCTTTGCAAATTTAATGATGCTTTCAGTTTGAAGGAAAGCAAGCAGTGCTATCACAGGGGAAGAAGTAAACAACATTCTCAAAGCATAATATCCATGATTTTTAAAATGTACTCTTGTAAACATTGTCATGAGATCTAAGGATTTATTGTACTGCTTTCCATAAGCACAACACCATTGCCATAGTCTACTCAGTTTTCTTTTGTTTGGTTACATTCCATTAAGCTGTATTCTGTAGAATGCTTTTTAATATGCCCAAAGAAAATTTGCAAATGACTAGGCTGCATGTGCATTGACCTTCGCTCTTTTTTTGAATCTACAGCATGGCTCATTTTAGTCAAGCTGCTGAAACATTTGTGGCATAATGCATCAAATTAAAGCAACCAGCTGTGATGTTTAATTTAAGCTAAAAGTTTATGATCTACAACTACATAATACTTTAGGGAATAATTGATATTGTACGTAACTGCATTACAGTGACATGCAAGACTTGTTACAAAATGCCTATAAAATGTCGCATATTTTGTTGTATTAAGCCATTTGGACTTCAAGCTTAAAAAGAGCACCATCATTTATCCAAAAGTGAATACCAGAGGATAAATGAATAGACTTCAGCATCATTCTCTAAATATAGATGAGAGGTGAAGTCATTTGTTCTCATGCATCAGGAGAGAGGTTGCTTGTTTTATCCTCTATTGTTTATAATGAAGTTTCTCCACTATTTACAGACATTCTAAAATTTGGAAATGTCATTAACCATGAGGCTCAACTCTGTTTATCACATTTCTCACTGTATGAAAGTGAAGGCATTTAGTAACTACCAAAGCAAGATGATACTCATTTTTCAAATCCCTTTATCTTTGTTCAGTATGATGCACAACAAATAATTGTTCAAGTGGCCAGCTGATACCAGCTATTCTATGACATAGATCATTAAAGACTCAGTGACTTGAAAAACACCAGATATAGATAGGTGGGTAGCTCGCTAGTTAGCTAGGTAGGTAACGGGACAGAGATATACATCTGGTTTCCAAGATGGGCAGGGCATTGGGTTTTCCAAGTGACTATAGATGATTAAAGAAAAAGCAAAGATACAACAAATACTTCCTTTTAAGAAAATCAACAGAGGAATACCAAAGTCATGTAGAACATTTGTTGAATTTATTTTTTATGCTGTGTTTACATTTTTGGCTAAAGGTAGAAATAGATACTTTAGAAAGTTCATCAAGCTTTCTCTACAGGGTGGGGGTGGTGGAACAGAAACAGGTAGTGAGGTGAAGAACATTGACCAGAGCAGCATCAAATTAGAAACCCTTTGGGGAGATTTCTTCATAGGAAGAAAAACTTCTTCCAAGTTTGAAAGACATTAAATTCTTTTACAAATACAACAAAAAAAGGAACATTTCAAAATAAATTTACAGGTTTGCTACATAACCACTAGCTTTATATGCTAATTTTAAACCTTCAAATACAAACTCTTGAATGATTTGTGTTTGTAGATAAAAGAGTTATGTAATCATATCACAAGAAAATATGTCTGTAACTTTTAATATATTACCTAAAGCTGTGCCTAGAGATAACTGGAGATAAAAAGAAAAAAAAAAGCTTCAACAGCGGTTTTGAGTAGAAGAAAACATTATTCAATGCCTCTGACAAAATACATAGTTAACTTTTTAAGTGAAGATGGAAGGAAAACCAAATGGGAAGTAATCATTCACTTTTCAGTACAGCAACATTCTCTTTCACCTTGAAAAAACAGACTAAAGGAGGAAACGTTGAAAGCTACATTACATAAAGTATTATGCTACTAGATGTGTTAACATGATAGCATAATACTATGTGTAATCATCTGCTTACATTTTTGAAAATGAAGTTAAAGTCACTTATTAAACAGGGCATCCTTATAGATCTGAAATTGGAAGTTGTCTGTTGCTACTATGGATATCATTGATTAGTATTGGGGCAAAGTGAAAAACACCAGTATAAGGTCAATGCACTTCCAATTTTTAGCTTTATATTGGTTGTTTTTCTATGAATGTTTGATATACAAATTCCACTGCCTTTTTTTTTCTGTCAGAAATATACACACACACTTTTCCACCCTCACTCCCCTGCACACCTGTGCATTTCAACACAGGTAATGTTTCTTTACTCACCCTTTGCACTTAACACAATGTAGGCTGATTCAGCAAGATTATTGATTAAAGGGCTTAACAAGTCATGCAGGCAAACAAAATTTAAAAATAGTATTAATGATCTGAACAGTAAGTGTTTTTCCTTTGATCAGATTTTATTGGTACACTTGAGGTATACATAATGATCACGTTCAGCATAGTTAATTTGCACCTGTATGTGATATAACTTGGTTCTTTTTTTCCCATTCCTCTACCCTACCTTTAACCCCTCCTCCCCTCCACATTTACAAAAGCTTTGTTTCCATTTTTCCTTCCTTTCCTGCTTTTTTTAACTTTTACTTTCTTTCTTTTTCCCCTCCTCTGTCCCTTGTTCCCTTTCTCATTTGAACATTTTCTTTGTATTTCACAAAACTTAATAAGGACCAAATTGTACGATGAAAATGCATGAGATTTTAAAGGTAAATATAATTTTAAAAGCTTTTATTTGTTTTTAACTGGAATTGAACACACAAATGAAAATCAGAGTCATAAATTGGATTAAGAACTGGTTTAAGGGAATTTGAGTACTAGTTAGAGGATATGGAAATAACATAGAAACTTATTACCGCTTTTTGTTTTTTGTTTTAGAATTAGTAAGCAAAGAGGTGATGTAGGAAAATGCTGATGTTTATTCTAAACACTCAGTATATATTTGATATTTTATTTTATTGATATTTCATTTCCTGCTAAGTGCATATAATATAAACAATAGGAAGTTCCTGACAAAAGAGGAAGACAAGACAGGTGACAAGCATGGCCTGCCACACAGGAAAGGAAAGCAAAACACATAGGTTGTCAGTGTGAGCGAGACTCATACATGGAACGTGCTAGTATCATGTGTGAAGACTGCCTTAGGTGTGATACTTGAAGTAAAGATTATTTTTGTGGCACAGTTTTGTTTGTGTTTTCATTGTAATTCACATAGGAATTTATTTTTGCTGCTATTTTTTAGATCCTGTAAACAGGTAAACAGCTGGTGTTGAAAATATTGATGTTTATTCTAAACATTCATTATATATTAAAATTTAATATATTATTTTATTGATATTTTATTTTCCTGTTACATATTGTTTAATATAATAAAACTCATAAAATAAAATAATTCATCAATAGAAATGCTTCTTTTTAAAAATTTTTGTTTTAAAGAAAACAATAAAAACAATGGTACAAAATTTCAAAACAAGACTGTATGAGTAAGGATGGTTAGTACATTGCATATTGTTAGCCTCAAAGTAGTTGCTCATATTACAAGATATAGGCATGAAAAATTGCTAAAACAATATAGGCATAAACCTTTCTTTTCAATCAACTAACAGCAATTAGTAGTGTAACTATCTTGACTATTTTGGGTGTTTTTTTACTTATTTATGTATTTACTTATTTTTCCTTTTCTCTTTTCTCCTTTCCTATTTCTAAAAAATACACCCACCATGATGCACCTGTCAAAAATTTTTCCCATATGGGAAAGAAGAATTACAGGTGTATGTATAGAAGGCAGTAACAAAACAGATGAAATTGCGATCCAAGTACACTGTTGTGCTGTTTTCACTGTGTTTATGACATATATTTCAGACTGAAATTAATATGAGAATTGTGTACATATGTAAAGAAATAGCACATGATGTTAGAAAGATAATATAAGAGTCACTCTGTATCAACACAACATGGGTCTACTGACTGCCTGCACTAGTGTGCGAGACAGTAAGATTTAACAATAGCAGTATCCCAGCCAATGGAAAATCATCACAGTTAGGCAGAGGTGTTAGGTACCAGAGTCTGAAGGAACCTGTTTGTGAAGGTACATTTGCTCAGTTGTTGTAATCACATGACTTCCTAAATTCTAATTAGTGTGAATTAATGTTCAACTGTGAGCAATATTGTCTTTTCGTTACCTGAAAGGTCACCTCTGACTATATAAAACTATACTAAGTGGAACTGAAATAACCTTAAAGAAAATTCTAAAGAGAATTTTTGTTATTATCCTCTCTGTTCTCAAGCCTACAGCAAAGGCATTTCTTTTCTGACTAAGAATCAGAAGATAGATTCTAGCTTGTTCCTGTCAGAATACTTCCATATCCCTGGGCAACTGGCTAGTCTGCATTACAATTACCCTATCTATAAAGTAGCATCTATTTTACATGATTTAAAAATTCCTTGAAGCTAAAAAATAAACTGACAAAGAAAAGAATATAATGGATACATCAAAAAGAGAAACTGCTGTATAAATATTTTTTAAGAAACTAAAATCCTAAAGGTTTTATAACTTTGAAATGTGTGGAAACATACGTAAAAATTATCTCTTGATATGTGATAATGCAAAGCTCTTGAGAACACAAAAAAACATAAATGAAAACATCATATATTACAAGTTTTTGGTAACATGAAATGATATTGCTAATATTTGCAGCCTCAAAGGATGCTAAATGTGGCATAATCAAACAGGTTCCCTATCTGACCTGCTGTAGATTGCACCCAAACATTTATTGGTTCAGAAATTATGCTGAGGTTTCTGGGAAATGCAATGTTCAGGAAAGAAATAATGACTTCTCTCTTTAAGAGTTTTAGTGAATGCTACTGTAACTATAGATCTGTTTTTCTTTTGGGATCCAAATAAAATCTGGTCAAATCCAACTTTTTCTATCTCTTTTTAACAATTTTTTCCCTGATAGAGTTCAGAATAAAATAGTATGTTTATCAGAATCATAAAGAAAGGAAAGATAAAACATTTAGTTTAGCAAAAGAAGGACAGCATTTAAAAAAAAATAGCATGTGGAAACCAGCGAATAGTCCAAAATGTGGTTGTATGTGAGCTTGTGAAAATAATAGGAATAAGAATTGTAAGCAAGTCTAAAGGCAAAAATGGAGGCTAAGAACTCCAAGACAGTGACATCCAGCACAGATCACTGTGGCAGAGAAAAATCATAAAAAGTGATAGGCACTGTTGTGCACAGTAGAAACAATTATGAGCCAGAGCGTACTCAGCCACCTAAGTGCTAACGGGGCTTTTGTTAGTGTTTTAATGTCAACACAATGTTACATGGAATTACAATTCTGCTACTTAGAGTAAGTAAATCATATGCATCACATTTTAAGGAATGAAATTTTACCAAATCACTTTTCTATCCATTCCTTCTTTCTTTTGCTTTTTTCTTTTTTTTCATTCATTTTTTTCTTTTCTGGTTGGCTACATTACCACTGTAGGATGTACAGCATTATTTAGTTACAACAATTAATATTTTACAAAAATTACAATCATACTAAATTGCTAAAGGTGACTAAGGTGACTAACTTATTTTGATATAAAAATAAATGTTAAGAAAGGGAAAAGGGTAACTAATAGGAAAAGATTTATACTACTGATAAGATACAAATGAGAGGTGATGTTTGAAAGCATCTATCATCAGACTGAAAAAGAAAATGATTATTGAACATCACAAAGACGATTTTTGTGAATAATACTGTTTGCACATTTAGGAGCTCACTATTTATAACTCATAAAAATAAGATGTTAAAATAATTTCTAAAGATTTTAGGAATTCAGTCTTGTACAAGAATAAATGTCATTTCTAAAAATAAGGTAAAGTGTTACAAGAGCTATTTCTTTAAAGACAAAAATATTGTGCTTCTACATATTAAAGGATGGAAATTAGATGTCCAGTTTCCACTTTCTAACTCCAAAGTTTACTAATTAAAAAGGAAAGAAAAACAGTGGCTTCATTTCCAAATCAGGCTTGTTTGCAGAATGGATGATAGCAATAATAATATGAGGAGTTATTGTTTTCCTGGACATAGCTTCATAACAGAGAATCAATGTTCATCTCTAACCTGTCATTTCTGATATAGAAAAACAGCTTTTGTGTTTGGTACTATATTGTCCTGTTTCTGTCTTACAGATAGGATGAAAGGATGAGGTCTGGGAAAGTATCCTTGTTGGAGACTTATAAAGTTGCCATCACATTACCTTTTGATGGTTGTTATCTCATGTCTGGTAGAACTAACTATATTAGTAATAATACTGTGTAAAAACTATAGTAGCAAATTATGACAGCCTGTCATCTTTAAGGTAGAGCTAAATTTACAGTTACACGAGGCATGACAAGCGAGCACCAAAAATTAGGCGTGTCATTACATCAATTGCCATCCCTAAAACTAAGTAGATTCTGATTTATTGGGGAATTACACAAAATACTTTATGGAAATGAAGGTTCTTAGGGATAACTGCTTATAAATTATGTAATTATTTACTAGTCTTGGTAACGAAGTAGCAGCTCAGACACTTTTAAATACATAATGTTTACATAATCAAATTGCTAGCAAAGATTTTTATACTAAGAATCTCTTAAATGGTCAAATTCACTTAACGAAAATCTTGTAAGCATAGATAATAGTTAATATATGAAATGTGCTCAGAAATGTGTCTGATGATTCAAAAAATTATTTGTTTTCTTAATTTTTCACTTACTAGACTATTAACTATTTGCAGGCAGGTTGTGAAGAATGACCTTTCACACGTTTCTTTAGGAAATCATTATTCCTATTATTCTCATCATCACCACCACACCCATCACACCAATAGCACTGCTCCATCAATGGTGTATTCTAACAGGAGAATAAAAGTATGAAGTGATAAATCAGGAGATGTATGGTTTTTTAACATGGATTTCTAAGAAATCATCAAACTATAAAATATTAGACTCAATCTCACTTTCTCTATTTCCTCATCACTAAATGCAGAAGAATGATAAGTATATACCCTAACATTCTGTTAGAGTCAAAAAAGACATAGCATTCATATATTATATTAAAATGTTCAATGACATATTCATGCCTTGTATTATAAATTATAAAAAATGTATTTACCTTTTTTTTGTAATAGTCACTTGCTTAATTAAGTGGATACTTTTTCCTATTTTCTCCAGCTTCATCAAGAAAAGCTACGAATTCATTAAAACCAAATAGTACATGGCCCACTTTCTTCTAATGGCAAGTTTTTAAATATGCCAACTACAAAAGATTCTTTTTTCTTTTTGGTACCAGGAATTGAGCTCAGGGCCTCGCACTAGCCAGGAGGGTGCAACATCATTGAGCTACATCTCAGGCCCTTACAAAAGATTTTTAAATGTGTATTTCCAAGTTATTTGTCTGAATTAAAATATAGCCTCCTTATTGTTTGAGTAGAATAAGTATAATTCCATAGCTGTATGTCTATTTCACTGGAACATTTATCATTCTATATAACAGTATTTTAATGCTTTTGAAATGTTTATTAGAAGCATAAACTACAAAAATTTGAGGGTATAATTTAAATACACATATCATCTCTTAGTGCTTACCACTGGCTTTTTGATTTAGCTCGAGTTGGCTAATTTTTCAAATCATGAGTAGGAAATTCTGCATTTAATTATAAATTGGAAAACTCAAATATTTGCATTTTTAAATTTTGTTTTTAGGTTCTAAAAACTCATTCTGAAAGACTCTAAAATAGATCTCTGTGCATTATTTTCTACCTTTGAATCATGTTTTCTTTTTCTTTTTTGCTTGAATGGCTCATATTCCAACTCATAAATACTTATTGATTTTTATTATTTCAGGGCAGATTTTAAGTTATAATTTGTATGCCATTTACTTTTTCACATTATTCAATTCAGTGACTTTTAGTATAGTCAGCATAGTGCAGAGTATTCAATTCCAAGCCATTTTCTTCACCCTGTAAAATACCTCCATCCCCAGTAACCACCATTTCTCCACCAACCCCTTCTTATGACCCTCAGCAGGCTCTAATGTATTTTCTATCTCAGTTGATTTGTCTATTTGGGACATTTCAAATAAGGGAGATACTACAATGTATGGTCTTTTCTCTCTACCCTCATTGGGCATATTTTCCTTTTTTTGTGCGTGTGTACCAGGGATCGAACTCAACAACCTCATGTTTGCCAGGCAGGCGCTTATGCTACTGAGCTAAATTCTCGGCCCTCATTGGGTATATTTTCAAGTTTCAACTATGTACCAGTAATTACTTGTTAAGGCTATATAACATTTTACTATATGAATATACATTTTGTTTATTCATCAAGCTGTTAATACATTTTAGGTTAAGTAATACTTGTAACATATAATGGAGTAAATCAATGATTTGACAACTCTTGAAAATAATAACTAGTTATATAAATCATATTATCAGGGAGAAATATAAAAGGAAAGTTCAGATTTTACAAAGTATACTCAATTATTTTTAAGAAGAATCATGAGAAGAAAATGTTGTCTCAAAGAAAAAAATATATGTTTACTATTCACATAAATCTGAACTCCTTAAAGTTTGTTTCATTGTTTCATTTGTTTAATTGTTACATTACGAAGCTTCACTACAGAAAAGAGCTTTTTCCTATAAAGAAAGGGATCACGACTGTTACAAATTGTATCATGATTTTGAGGAGGTAAGTTCATTAGATATGTTATTAATATACCTTCACATGTATACACTATTGAGTCAATAATAATAGTTTCTTCACATTTAATGTGAAATGCATTCACTTTATAATAGCTAAAATTATATTTTCACACATTTTTCTTGAGAATGAAGTGAAGGAAAAGAGAAACTAAGTGAATTTCACTGAGTCATTAAATATTGTGTGTCAGGAATAGAACTAGAACTGGTTCACTTTCTTTGTGTCACGTATAAATTCATCCTGGTCACAGTCATTGCTGTCACTTCAAACAGTTGACTAGTAAAATTATACATTCAGGTTTCATTTTTGTCTTTCTCTTCAAATTCAAGTCATAAATGTCAAGTAGGTGCCAAAACTTTGTGAAAACCATAAACACACTCAAAAGGTCTTTTGATTTTTGTTATTTTTCAAGAGATGTGTGCAATTTCTTTGACGCACAATCTCATAAGTCATTATTTTTGCTGATCCACCCCATAGCAAGAAATAATGATAATCAAATGTATAGGACAAAATCTTTTCAAAATACAGTGTTTCAGATGTATCAATTCTTTAGAACACCTGAATAGATTAAATTCCATGATAAAATATTTCTGAATCATACCATGATAACAGATTTGCTTTTTGCCATTGTGACTATATTACTGGTCAAATATGAAATGTAATTTGTATGCATTGTTTTCCTCTATAGATATCACTCTTACGTAGGAAACTCGCTTCAACATATTCACATATTTCATGCAGTAATACTTCCAAATCAAATTAACTTCTTTAAAATGAAGAATTTCATGTTGTAGAGAACAAATTGAAAGTGTTTAAATTTCACCCATTACCACTGGAATTAAAAGTTCTATGTGTACAACTTAATATTATTTAATCTAAATAACAATTTATAACTTTGTGTCTGGGAACCTGAGAAAGCCTGGTATGCTCTGCAATTTGGGGACTGTGACAGTTTAAGTCTAGATGCTCCCTTCAAGCGTCCTACACTCATACGTGGGGGTTTGGGAAGGTCATTGTATCACTGAGGTTTGATATTCAAACTGTGAGTCAAAAGAAACCTCTCCTCATTTTAGTGAGTGTCTGATATTTTGCTCCAGCAACAAGGAAAGTTAGACAAGTATTCCATTTTTACTTAAGACATTTGTGAAAAACATCATTAATTTGAACATTTCTTCCCACTTTGTTCAAATCTTAATGCAGAGAATTATGTACAAAGGAATAACAACCTTCCAAAGCATTCAGAAACACCATTATTTCCATTTACAGATGGAAACTGAGGAAAAAATTTAAGGTACATTCTCTAGAGTCACAAGGTGATATAAGGCAGTCGGGGGCTACTCCTCCAGAACTCTATTTCTGCACAATACATTTAGATCTGGAAAATGGCTATTTCCTTATTGTTCTTGAAGCTAGACCATGTATAGAAGAAATACAAGAAGGAAAATATTCCGTGAGTGGAGTGATAACACGTAATCAAGGGGCAGCAATTCAAAGCTGTCATGTCCATTAGCAGATGTGGAAGGAAGCTATTAAAAATGTTCCTAGCATTTACGCCCATTATCTACTTTCCCTTTCCTGCATACACGAAGGATTTAGTAACTTCCTTTTAAGTAACACAATACAGAATACAGCCAAAATGATGGAGCGCCACTTCTGAAATTAGGTGACAGAACACTGTGACTCTGTCTTTTTGAAGTTTTTATTTTTATTGGCAAATGTCTGCAGTCCATAATGGTTGCAGTCCTCATGCAGAACAGCTGCACATACACAACATATCTGAAATTTTTTTTCATTCCCTTCCCAACCCTTCCCGACCTCTGTCGTTTGCTCCCCCTTCCCTTTTGCAAAAGATCTGTCTCCTGTTTCCCATTATCTACCTAGAAGTTTGCTCTTTCATTAGTTTATATTTTGGGTTTTTGCTCAGACTTTTCCAGTTTTTCTCGCGCAGCAACTTAAAGAAGCCAGCTGCCATTGTGGCAGGAGGGTCTGTGGAGAAGCCAGCGTGCCAAAGATGTCCACAGCCACCAAGGAACTGTGGTTTCAGTCACAAAACCACAAGCTGCCAAAAGTCACAGCTGACCTTGCAAATGGGGTCCTCTCCACTCAAACCCTGAGATGACTCAATGACAGTTTCATAACCGACCCTGAGCCCAACGGCCCGTTCCGTTAATCCACGTCCACAATGCCAATCCTCAGAAAATGTGAGATGCAAGCAAGTCCATTTCCATTCACTTGACTTAAGTTAATTTGTTACAAACATAGAAATAACTAAAACAGCTTCTCCCCTAAAATTTCACCCCTACTCAAAGGTCTTCAGAATAATATAATCTTAGTAAAAAATACAATTCTCATCATGATTCTTTTAAATAATCTCCAAACAGACATGAACAAGAGAA
>RJWT010024134.1:0-16478 GCA_004365215.1 Cuniculus paca | reverse complement strand
CTGTTTTAAGTCACCACATTTTAAAAATACTCTACATTATTCAATTATTAGAACTTTGAAGGTAATTTATTATCACACTGTTCATTGTCCATTTTGATCAATATTTCAAGTGTCATGAGCTGAAGTGTAATAGTCGATAAAAGGAAATTCCATCAGTTTGATTAATTTTGTTGTTCAAATCCACATTCTGAACATTTTTGTCTGATTCTGTCAGTTTCCTACCGAGATGAACTACAATCTCCAATTATGTTTCCATTTCATTATAGTTACTATACTTGCTTTAGAGTCTCCCTACTTCCCTGCTGCAATGGCAATGCCCAAATTACCTGTAGAAATACTCCTTTTATTACTTATATTTTTGACATTTTACTTTTTAGATATTCTGTCCTGTTTAAGAAAAATTCTCATAAATTTTTCTTGTATATAGAATGTTGTAGATTAAAAGAGGCAGGGAAGAGCAAGGAATAGAGGCAGAGACAGGGACAAAATACCACACAGAAACAAGTTGGAAGAATCATCCTTCTCCAAAGAGTCTTAAGATTTGAAATTTAGGCTTTCTCTTACTGTCACATCTAAAATGTGGTCCTCATGTGTAGGCCCTGTCTACCTATTCTAGAGATTGTCTGTCACTTACGGGTCTCAAAAGAAAGCTAACTGATTTTACCAAATCACTGCTATTTTGTCAGCTTTCCTCAATTTTTCTTTTCAGAGAATGCTGCAATGCAAGCTTCTCACTTCTCAGTGATTTTTTTTTTGCTATGCTTTATTGAGAGTTGCTCTGTACAGACTGAGTTTTCAGCATCGGTGGGATGGGGTATTGTATGTTTTTCACATTTATAATTTTTTTTTAACATTTCTATCCTTCCTAGGATTTTCTTCCTGAATTCCAGCTATTCCAGACAATTCCAAAGTATAATCTTTGCTCTTGAATCCCAGTAGAACTGCAAAGCTCGAAATGGATTACCTTTCCAGTTGTACTATGACTTGAAAGAAATGCCGTATGTAAAATTTAGATGTGAACATGGACAATGTTCCTTGTCTGTCCTTTCATTTTTTGTAACTCTCAGGGTCTTCCCCAACTTTTTTGTTCTTCAAAGCCTTCACTGTTTCATAAATCTTTATTGTATGAATTTTGAACATTGTTACCATTCTCCTATGAACAAGTTAATCTTACATAGGCTGGTTCTTATCTATTTATATAATAAAGTGATGAATTTCTTATATACAACAGCATGACTGTGTTATAAAAATTTTTATTCCTCTTATTTTTAAGAATGTATATGTACTTTCTGTTTTTCACTCTGGAATGTTTGATGTGTATAATTTTTATACATGTATTTCTTTTTTTTTTTTTTCTTTTTTGGTAATGGGGATCGAACTCATGACCTTGCAATTGCCAGCCAGGCACTTACGTTGCTGAGCTAAATCCCTGGCACTACACAAGTATTTCATTTGGGTAAAAAATTAAAAACTATTAAACTATCAAAACATTTGACATTTCAATCTGCAATTCTAAAATTCGTAAAACAATCAATTGCAATGTGCAGAGGGGTCTGTTTTCTGATTATTTTTTTCGTTGACTTTTCAACAATCCTTTTGGTTATAAAAATATAACTGGAGTTATATTATTTTGTGGTTTTTTTTTCTTTTTGTGGTTTTTTGAGACACTGTCTCACTGTATAGTTCAGGTTTCCACAGAACTCACTATGTAGCCCAGGCTGGCCTCAAACTTGCAGCAATCCTCCTGCCTCAGCTTCCCTAGTGTGGGGATTATAGGCCTGTGCTACCATGTCCAGCTTTACATTATTATTAATTACATAGTTAAACTGATTTCCAAATATTGACTTACTTATAATTCCTTATATTTTTGGGAAACTGTTATTAACTAAAGGAGAAACACATGCATAGAAATACCAGATCTAAATTTACTTTGATCTACTTTTATTTGCAAAGACACATAGAATTGAAAGAATTTATTTACATGATGAATCTACATAGCTTTATTTACATGATGGAGCATTTTACACTCAGGGATGCTTCTCCTGTCAATTTCTACTACACAGTTTCTCCATTGTTTGTTTCAGACTGTCAGAATTCAAGGAATTACTCTGACTCTGGTGATTCACCCATCAATTCCTATCCTTAGTGTCATGTGCATGAAATCTTAATTAGGTTGTTCAATCTTCTTTAATATCCCAAACCTCAAATTTAACATAATCATCCCACATTATACCATGTCTACTAATTAGAAAGAAGTGCTGATATACACTTTCTTTATAGCTATAAAACATACTACTGAGAAAAGAACACTTATTTTGGGCATTATGTATGTGACATCTACTCTGACTTTTGTAATTTTATTTGCTATATCACTAAAACTTGTATTTTCTTACAGTGCTGTATGGTTCTACAATCACCCATTTGCATGTTGGAGATGCAAAAGAAATATCAGAAAATATATAAAATATTTTTCATTTATTATTACTTATTACTATTATTACTTATTACTTTCATTTATTATTACTTATTTTTCTCACTGAGTAGTAATATTTATCATTTACTGAAGGTATGAAAATATGTCTATCGATAAGGTCCCATATTTTGCTACTATTTTAAGGACATGTTACATACATGAAAATACCTTGTGATAAAACTGAACATGTAGAACTGCAAAATATAATTGACCTCAATGACTTCTATAACGGTAACAATGATATGTTTTAATATTTTTTCTTTCCAAGTGTCAGTTCTATGATTTTCTGCCAGTGCAAATTTGAGTAAATCGTTGCACAGTTTCATGATTAAGCACATTATTAATGAAGTTAGAATAATAATAGTTCATACATCCCAAGGTTGTAAGGACAAATAAATATTATGCATAGAAACTGAAAACAATTTATGGCATATAACAATGCTTACATTTTAAGTAATTTAATTTTGAAAAGGTATAGAAAAACAGTATAATTTTACAGAATTATACTTTCCATTTTATGCCTATTTTTAAGATATAACTTATGATCAAGAAATGTCCCACTAAGGACATATAATTTTTTTATTCTCTTTGAGTTCTGAGGTATACCACTACTACCTCGTGTTTCAATAAATGCCAAGTCAAACTAATTTCTTCCCATTGGCAAATTTTAAGAGTTCCAAAGTATCAAGTTCATAACTGCTCAAGTATTTAAGATATGGTAGCAATAGAAAATATTATGTGAAAATTAGGTCACTTAATATATTCAATTTATGCCGCTTCCAGTGCAACTCTCAAAGTTCCTCCGGGGAAGGACAATGAGAGGATGGAGAAATAAAGATAAGAGACAATATACAGAAAGCTGAGGTCAGGTGGAGCCCTCTCTCTGGCT
The DNA here is from genome assembly GCA_004365215.1 of Cuniculus paca. Lineage (NCBI taxonomy): Eukaryota > Metazoa > Chordata > Mammalia > Rodentia > Cuniculidae > Cuniculus > Cuniculus paca. Next base: position 13,116 of record RJWT010024134.1, on the reverse strand, counting down.
GAGAGGAAAAGGAACTGCTCAACCATTGCAGTGCGTTTATTTATACATTGTTTGCAGGTTGATGTCACGTAATGTCCCTTTGTCTAGCAACCTTGGAGTGGAGCAGCTTGTTTTTTTGGATAGGTCGTGCCTTGCCCCTGTATGTGTGGTCAATTTCCAGGTTTTGCTGTTCCCAACAAATTTATTTAGTTCAACTGTGCCTTTTAATACATTTGTGGGGATTTGGAGCATTTAATTTTTCAGGTACATTTGACTGGATTTTTTTATGAGTTACTTTTAACTTATTGTATAAACAAAAGAGTGATAGTGTCAGATACATGCAGATGCAATCTATATGTAGCTACCTGCATCTTACAGGCTTGGTTTTCTATCAGAGACTTACTGTGCTAACTGAACACATTAAGGAATTTTGATTACTGGAGGTGCATAAAATAAAAGTCCACAAAGCGAATATCCTTGAGAACTAATGAATCAATAATCTTGACAATGATATCAAAATGTAAGAGTGAATTATCTTTCAGTTGCCCCAGGAAATGTTTAACTTCTATTGATAGAATTTTACAAGAGCCAAATAATGTTTGAACTTGAAAATTTTGTAATTCGCTCAATCATCTTAAGAATTAGTAAAATGGATTTATCAGAAAGTACCATAACGTTGGAAGAAATCAGCTATCTTACAAAGATTTTGAAGATTATTCAAGTAAATAGTCACAGAATAAGTGAGAAAGGTAATTTAAACAAATAGAAGAACTTTCAACCCGTAGTTATTAAAAGTTTAAAAGAAGTTATTCTGAAGAATAGAAGAGAAAAAAGATATGATGGTATTGGCTCTCATTAAACTAAGTTTAAATGTTTTCTTTTCCTACACACAGAATTCCTTATGAAAGCATTATTTTTAGACTGCATACTAACCTCTTAAAACCTGTACCCCATACCTTTATAGACCAACATCTGTCAAATGCATACTTCTTGATTCTATTTGTCAGACACTTGAACTGGCAAGGACAGTTGTAGAAGCTATTACATAAAACTCCATGTCATCTTCATGCATAGACAAATTTAGTTGCTGACTGAAGTGTAAGGTCATTGGATAAATGCTGGGACAGAACAGACTATACAATTTCCAGTCAAGTATCACACACAAAGTCAGAACATCTACTTCTAAATATTTCTGAATGCCAGGAAAGCTATGAGAGTGTCAAATAAAGATATAAGTTCCACCAAAATTAGCCATCATCTCAGAGTTGCAACTGAAACCTGTAATAGATCTTTCCCAACGTGAAAGCACCAACACCATGTGTACCAACCCACTGAACACCAGTGAAGTTAACACAACTCAAAGTTCAAACATTTAATTTAAATTTTGATGTACAATAATGTAATTTTTTCTATGAAATGCAATTTATTTGTTTTTATACAACTGTGCTTTATTTTAACCATTAAAATTGTTGTATAACAATTTTGGGAGAATGGCCATTTTCACAAAGATCGTTCTTCCTATCTATGAACAGGGAATGCCTTTCCATTTTCTGAAATCCTATTTGGTTTCTTTTTTCAGAGTAATGTAATTTTCAAGGTATAGATCTTTTACTTCCTTTACTAGGTTGATTCCTAAGTATTTCATATTTTTGAATGCTATCATGAAGGGTGTAATTTCCCTTATTTCTCCCTCCGTGAGTTTGTTGTTTGTGTACAAGAATGCTTCCGACTTCTGAGTGTGGACTTTGTATCCAGGTACATGACTGAATTTGGTTATTACATCTAGAAGTCTTTCAATGAAGTTTTGCAGGTCTTATATGTAGAGTATCATATCATCTGCAAATAATGATAATTTAACTTCTTCCTTTCCTACCCTTATTCATTTTATTTCTCTTTCTTGTCTAATTGCTCTGGCTAATGTTTCCAGAACTATATTGAATAGGAGTGGTGAAAGTGGACAACCTTGTCTTGTTCCCTAAAATAGAGTTAAAAATTTTGATTTTTGTCCATTTAGTACGATGTTGGCTGTTGGTTTGTAATAGATGACTTTGATCAGATTGAGGTAAAGACCATCTATTCTGACTTTCAGTAGGGTTTTTATCATGAATGAGTGTTGAAACTTTTTCTGTTGAAAACTTTTTCTGCATCTGTTGAAAACTTTTTCTGCATCTGTTGAAAACTTTTTCTGCATCTGTTGAAAACTTTTTCTGCATCTATTGAGATGATTATGTGATTCTTGTCTTTGGCTCTGTTGATATGGTGTATTATATTTATTGATCTGCATATGTTGAACCATCCCTGCATTCCAGGGATAAATCCCACTTGATCATGGTGTATAATCTTCTTGATGATTATAAAATTGTTATACAGATTTAATTCAATTCCAACTGAAATACCATTTGCATACCTCACAGATCTGGAGAAATCATCCCTAAAATTCATCTGGAACCAGAAGAGACCTAGAATAGCAAAGGCAATTCTGGGCAACAAGACAAGGCAGGAGGCACCACAATCTCCAACTCAAAATTATACTACAAAGCTACTGTGATAAAAACAGCATGATACTTGAATAAAAACAGACCTGAAGATCAATGGAATAGATTAGAAGATACAGCCAGAACTACAAACACATTCAGCCACCTCATCTTTGACAAAGGGGCCAAAAGTGTTCACTGGAAGAAACATAGCCTCTTTAATAAGTAGTGCTGGAAAAACTGAATTTCCATATGCTGAAAACTAAAACTAGACCCATGTCTATCACTATGCACTAAACTAAAGTCAAAATGAATCAAAGATCTAAATATTAAAACAGAAACACTAAATCTGCTGGAAGACAATGTAGGTAGAAATCTTGAAGATATAGGGATAGGCAGAGAGTTCATAAACAAAAATCAAACTGCACAGGAAATACTTCGCAAAATCAACAACTGGGATCTTGTTTTATTAAAAGGTTTTTTCATGTCAAAAGAAATCACCAACAGAGTGAAAAGAAAACCCATGAATTGTGAAAGTATCTTAGTCAACTGTCCCTCAGACAAAGGACTTCTATCTAGAACATATAAAGAATTAAAAAAAATCAGGGCCCCAAAATTCAAGGACCCAATCCAAAAATGGGCATCTAAGGTGAGTGAGTACACACTTATCAGATAAAGAAATACAAATGAAAAATCAATATATGAAAAAATGTTCAATATCAATGGTCATTTGAGAAATGCAAATTGCAAAAACATTGAGATTCCACCTCCAGCAAGGATGGCCAAGATCAAGAAATCCACCAATAACAAATGCTGGAGGGACTGTGGGGAAAAAAGAACTCTTCTCCACTGTTGGTGTGAGTATAGGCTGGTGCTACCACTGTGGAAATGTGTGTGGAGATTCCTCAAAAAGCTAGGATTGGAAGTTCTATTTGACCCAGCTATGCTGCTTTTGGGCATTTTCCCAGAACAACTGAAAATATCATACCACAGAGATATAAGTGCACCCATGTTTATAGCAGCACAATTTGTAATAGCCAAATCTGGGAACAACTCAAGTGTCCATCTATCAAGGAATGGATAAAAAAAGATGTGGTATTTTTATACAATAAAGTACTACTGAGGTATAAAGAAAGATGGCATTGAGGCTTATATAAGTAAATGAATGTGACTTGGGACCATACTCATAAGTGAAATAAATCAGACTCACATGTATAGAGTATTGTCTCCTTAGTGTAAGAAAATGAAAGAGCAAATCTGATCCAAATCTACAATAAATATTGTGTAAGGGTAAGAAACTGCTCGAAGAGGAAATGGGATAGGAGAAAGGAGGAAAGAAGGAAGTGAAAAGGAAAAAGACATAAATTAGTATATATATATATATATATATATATATATATACATAAGATAGCAAAAATGACTATACTACTAATTATATTAGTTCTTGGAAAAGAACAGTTAATAATCATATGATTAGATCAGTTTTACATGTATATATCTGGTAACGTTAAGCAATCCTTTTGAAGGTAACAATATGCAATATTGCAACCATTTTTAAATTCCTATCATCTTGTTTTGAAAGCCTGTATTGTTATTGTCTTTGTTTGTCTCTTTTCCTTTTTTTTCTTTTCTGTGTCTTTTTTTCTCTTAAATAAAAAAAGATAAAAAAATTTTAATGATATATGATGCGTATGAAATCACCAGGTTTTGAAAACTGAAATAAGGGGTACAAAAGGAAGAGTGTAAGATATCTGAAGTTTTAAATTTTAATTACACACTGGAATGTAAGTGTTTGACATTTATTGATTTGTATTGTTTTGAAGTTCTATGTCACCCTGGTTTGTTTTGATTGGCTTTGTTTTATTTTGCTTGGTTTTATTCTTTTTAAAATAAAAAAGTAAATAAAAGGGGTTAAAATATTTTTATGAAATTTATATCATCTGTATCATTGTTGTGTTCATTACCATTTTATTTTTATTATAGATGTTAACTTTGTGAGTATTTAAAGGCCAAATCTTAACACAGATATTAACAAGTAATAACTACAAAATATGAGCAATGTTAGATTTTTATTCAAGATTAGGTAATTCTGTTTCCCTCTTCCACTAGCAGTATATTACCCTACAACAATTTTACTTTTGTTCACCATGGTATTAAAGTAGCACTAGCAGTATCAAATAAATAAATAAATAATATTTTAAGGCTGACAGCTCTTTAATCTATTTCTAGATATTATAGAACTATTATAGCAAAAAAATTTTATTTGTAATACATTGTTATGTTTTTACATCATATTTTTGCATGTAAACACGATAAATGGATAGAAAAACAAACATGCCCATTTTATCTTTTATTAGTTTATGGTGATAAAATGAATAAATGAGTTGAGAAACAGTTAAACTCTTGGATAAACCCATCATACTTTTGTTTATTTATAACTTCAATTATTAGTAACTGCCCAGATTCTAGGTGAAGTGCAACTGCAGTTTATGAATCCTATTCCATTTACGTACAGACAAAAGAAATAATCTCCACTGCCGCCACACCAACCCATTCTCTATGTCCAGAAGTCACTTCAACCTCATCTAATACAGAAGAAGAGTGGAGTGTCAGTAATTCTAATTTATAGATTCCTAAAATTACGTGCATATGCATACTATACATTTTTACTTCTTCTTAAGCCCAAATTCAATGAAATAGTCTATTTTCTACTTCATTATTAGTAGTAGAAATATTATATGTGATCCTTGAAATGCAAAGCAAAACAAAATAAAATTAAATAGGTTTTGAGGATTTGACTACAGTAACAGATGGGCAATAATTTTAGGAAGTCAGCATCATTCAGATATAGTAGGTTTATGTTAGAAAATGTGTAACACTGAGATTAGGTATGAACAGAGTGATCTAAAAACTGCAGGAGATTTTAATATAAGAAATGAGATTAAAGCTCAATATAAATCAATGCATATATTTACTTACAACAAGATATTACCTCCTTATGATATATGAGGCAATTGGAGAAGGGGCTCAGTATTCATTTAATTGGAGAGATAATTCCAGGTAAACTTTAATTACAAGATAATATAGTACAGTTAGTGTTTAATCTGTAGTATGTCAGAAGTCTAATAAAAATTTAGTTTTAATGAGCTTCAAGCATCTCCTAATATATTTACTTATCACTCAGTCAGAAATTTTGTCAGTTGGAAAACAATGTACAGAAAATGTCATCATGAATTTCATGAAACTATCTTCAGTGAAGCAAATGAAAAAATAACAAAAAAGGAGCACATACTCTATGGCACTATTTGAATAAAATGCTAGGAATGAAAAGTTCAGTATACCGTGGATCAAGTTTTTCCTGGGAATGAGGGAGGGGGGAAAGGATGATACAGGAAGTTATCACCAAATATTACAGGAAAAAATTTGAGATTGATGTATATTCATTATCTTGATCACAGAGATGTTTTGTAACTTTCTCTGTGTATGTGAAATCACATATTATACTCTAAATATTCATGGTTTCCTGTATTTCAGTTATATTTCAATATTTTTAAAATTTTTTTATTTGTTAATCTATCACATAAGAGGCATTTGTAGGATTCTAGCAAATGTACACATATGCAACACACTATGCATAACTATAGTTGCAGAACAAAATTTCACAAACACAAAAATGATGCATGACCTAGTTTTTGAAGGAGTAAGAAACATGCACAGCATAGAAAGGATATCCTAACTTCAACTGCTCAGAATTGAGGGAAGTCACGAGAGGTCAACATATATTCAAAAACAAAAAGAAGAAAAGACAAAAATTGATTTTATTTTATCTTCGATGAGGAGAGATAAGTTACACTAGCCATATAAAAGAAATCTATGTAACAGCCAATAGGTAGATATAGAATAAGATTTCTTAGAAAAAATATACACATAAAAATTTGCCTAACATTTCATTTACTATGAGGCTATGGAGAATATTTGTGTTTGTGTCTATGTGTGTGTGCATGTATGTGTATTTGTGTGTCACTGAAAGATGAACCCAAGGCCTTCATAATGACATACATTCCTATATTTTTTGTTTTTGAAAAAGTTTCTTGCTGAGTCAATTCATTCCCCAGGTTGGGCTCAAGCATAGATTCCTCCTGCCTCAGCCTTCAACAGTGCTGGAATTACAGGTGTGCACCACTATGATATAATAATTTAAGACGGTGAAAAGAACCAAGTTCACTTTTTGATGATTGGTCACAGAATACTGTAGAGAGACATCTCATATATTAACTTCAGAAAAACTATAAATGATGGTTGATATTAAGATCTTTGGGGAGATTATTAGGAAAACATGGTGTCTTTAATTGTACAAAGCAGACATCCATAACTGAGGGTTTGAACTTGCAAAAATTTTTGAATTTGGACTAGGAATCCATACCTAAACATTACTGCTGTCAAATCTTAAATCTTCTCAGGATGATTGCCTCTCTGGTATTTTCATTAGTAAAAGAATAGAACTATGAATTGCTATTATCATTGATACTGAAATGGAATTAACTGGGTGATATATTACATTTTAATATAGATATTTATAACACATATACAAATAGTATATATATTATATGACGACTATAATATTTTTAAAATAATAATAATATGTGTATATTCTGATACATCTACATATATGTAAAATGAATTTTAACTTTTTCACACAGATTTTCAACTTAGGTAAAACCAGATACACGTAAAGTAAAATAACATGAGAAATACAACATTTTCAACAGACACTGACAGCAATGGTTTAAGTACATCATAATTACTGTTGTATCTAAGGATAGTACTGAGAATATTCACAGATGATTTTCCTGATTTAAAAATGGCTTTAAAATTTTTTTTGAAATACTGAAGATTTAACCTTCACACTGAGCCACATACATCTCTCGCCTTTTGTATTTTTTAATTTTGAGACAGGTTCTTGCTAAGTCATTAAGTTGCTCAGGCTGGGCTTGAATTTGCATTCCCCCTGACTCATCATCCCAGAGTACTGGGACTGAAGATGTGAGGCACAATATGAAAAGTGATCTTTCTAAAGTCTACTTCAATATCTCATTTATATGAATTTAATTAAAATCTAATACTTTTATTAATCTTCAGTGACCCAAAGAAAAATTTAATATATTAGTGAGCTCTTAGAAAAGTTGAAAAATAAATTTAAGGCAAAGAAAATAAGGAAGAATTATGTTAACCTTATATTCCCTATTATCTTTTGCCTTAGCAAGCCAGAAGTTCCTGACAATATCAGAAGAGTATAATTTACAACTGTTATTTCAATAAAGACAAGAGAGAAGTAGCAGTTGAATTATTACTGTCAGACTATGAAAAAAGAGGAAGATTTTTTTAAATTAAAAATTTATATAATGGAAAATTTCAGTCAGGTCAATTTTACAGACATACAGACATATAGGACACATTCTGGACATATGGTTGTAAGCAAGTTGCAAATGAACTCTTTAACTAAAATAAATATCTGTTTTCTTCATAATACATGCCACTGAAAGCAGTTCTATGGACTTTCTCTAGAACTCCATTGCTTTAATTTTACATTCCTTCCTTCTAAAGTTTTAGAATTATCAATTTCATTTAGGAAGATTGACATAATGATGTTTTGAATATTGACCTAGTTGAGGTGAATCCCAAATGAGAAATCTTAAATGTTATTGCTTTTATCTTCTATTACACTCAGTGCTTTTGCTAAATTCTACTTATAAAATTTGTTATAATCCCATAAACACTTTAAAGTTTCTATTAAGTTGTATCTTGCTTAAAAGTAGCATAATATTAAGTATCTACATTCACATAAACTTATTAAATTTGCAGATAATTTAATCCAAAATAATGAGAAATCAGACTGAAAACCTACCAGATGTCTTAAAATTCAATTATCAAAATACCGAGTATGATTTTTCACATGGCAATGTGTGTTTATATCCTTCCTGAGATAGATAAAGATTGATATTAACCCTTAAAATGGATCACGTGCAAATGGAAAGGTGAAGACTCAGAGCCAGTGTAATTTCATTTGTTGAAAAATAATCAGGATTTATTGAATTACACGGTATGTGCTATTGGATGTTTTATGGATATATACCATGCTAGAAAATGCAAATTCTGGCATTGTACTTAGTTGGTTGCTTTTATTTGCTGTCACTGTATTTCACTAAACCTAGGGTTTGTCTGTTATGTCTTCATCGTTCTTTTTTTTTTAAAGTGGCATGCCCATTCATGTCCTCTCATAACTTGTCTCATTTTTCTCTCTCTGCATAGAATTCTGCTCTCTCTCTCAATAGGTTCTCACTGAGTAGTTCAGGCTGGACTTGAACTCTTTATAGCCCAGGCTGACCTCAAACTTATAGTCATCCTAATACTTTAGCCTGCTGAGTGCTGGGTTTATAGCCCTGAGTCATCATGTCTAGCTGTTGTCTCTTCTTCTGATAAGTAAAAGTATGCTCATATTTTAAAGGCCAGCATAAATATTTCCTACAGATTAAAACCTTCAAAATTATACTGATGTAAGACTTAATCCCTTCCTGAACTACATTTATACTATTTATTTAGATTCAAGTTATCATTCTCTTTTACACTTAATATTACCTACAGAAATCTGAGTTTTGAGTTAAATTTCCTTAAAGTTTTCTGTAAATGGGAATATGTATGTGTAATAAAGATTCTGTTATCTCTCTCTTTTGTGAGTTTTTGTCACATCTTTACAACAAATCAGCACTGGAAATTTTTTAAACAAACCTAGTATTTAATCAGCTGAATCCAAGTGTAAAAGTAGTCAGCAAAAATATTTTCTGGCCCCAGATATGTTGGCTCAATTCAGCTTCATAATTTAAATACAGATTAACACTATTAGATTATTAGTCTGACTATTTGATTGCTCCCTTTTGGATTAAAGAGTGAACTTGCTTTTCGTTTTCTTTCTAAACCTTATCTCAAAGGATTTGCTGACCTAAAAAAGAAAATTAGGCTTTATCCTAATAATATAATCCCCCATATACATTTAACTAAACCTTAGTAGTTGAAAATGTGTTCAAGAATACATACCTATATTTTGTTTTCAAACTTTTTCCAATGAGTATTTTTGTATAAGTCAACATACATCATTATAGTGTTTAAATAGTTTATATACAGGCTACTGAAAATTTTCAAATTATAAAATATTTAAGAAACTTACATAGCCTCTAATTGTATCTAACTGGAAATCATTTAATTGTTTTAAATAAGACTGGCTTTAATATTTTTGCAAGAATCAAGTACCATAAGTATCTAATTATTGAAAGGAAATTAAAATATAATTCAAATAACATATATAGGTAGCCAAGATAGTTTCTTCATAATAAATGCTAATTATTTTTATCTTTCTCATTGATAGAAATGTCACAAAATGGAAGTATAACTACATTTATGAATACCTCTGACCATTTAAATATGATTGAATAAAGCAAACATGAGAATGAAAACTAGAATGCTAGAAATTGCATGATCATTTGCCCATTATTATGGGAAAAATTCACAATAAAGTTTAAGAGTGCCTATTTTTCATGTGAATTCATTGAGATGTGAATTCTCTCTTGGAGCATCAGTCTAAGTATGAAAGTTATGGAAAACAACTCTGGTGATGAGATGATTATTTTTTTTCTCCCAGTAGCAACAAGTAGTTTATTTTTAAAATGCTTGATTTTGAACTTCTTTGAACTTATCTTTAAAATTTTGGTATAGTTTTTAAAACAATGCTTAAGTCATAGCTATCATTCCCTGGAATGAGATTTAAAATCAATTTGGTCTAAACTTTTAGCCTCTTGAAACAGTTACACCATCAAAAATCTGTCTATTAAATAGAAAATCAGCTTACCAACTGGTTAAGCAAGCTGGCAAAAAGTAGGAATTTTATTACTGCAAATTGGACTGTGAGCACAGAGCAGCTTGAAAGCAAATATACCTTACTGGGAACTCAAATCCTTCATTAAATTCATGTGTTCATGGATATGGCTCAATGATCATAACTAAAATAAGATTTAAATTCTTCATTTTAAAAAAGTGGAGAGGAGTCACAGGATTGCTAGAATTTCCCAAAACCTTGAAAATTCAAACCTCTAAATATTTGGGTATTTTCTCTTTTCAAGGACATTATTTTGGAGCTAGTACAGCGATTACAGGAGAAACATTTCCAAATAGGCCAATAACCAACTCACCCTATAATTAAATTATAGGTGTGTATATTTTAAGTGGTTTTAGGTTCTATGCAATTTATGTTTCTGAAATTAAATAGTTTTTGCCCATTCAGTTGTTGGTATCCATTGATTGCCTAAGTAAGGAAGGTTTTTGTTTTCCTTTAAATCCTGAAAGCGCAAACAGGAAGCAAAAAAGACAGTTGATTTTTTTCAATACTCCAATAAATCAGTTGCTCATTTTATCAAATCAATATTATACAATTAGATCACACTCACACCAATTTCTAGGCCTTATTTTAGTTGTCTTACTCCAGTGAATTTTCTTGTTTTTAATATAAATTTCATAATAAAGTTTACTATAGATATCACCATTTCTTTACATGTTAAAGGGAGATTGGCAAAATATAATGACTTAGACTATTTCCAATTTTTGTAATTGAAATAGAGTAAGGCTTCAAAATGTAGCTAGAATATTTAAATGCCACCCAATCCCAGAGAATCCCTGAACATTTGGCAGATTATATTGGGTCTTAGAGATTTAAATTAAAAGAAGTAAATTACATGCAATAGCTAAAAGGAAAGTATATTTCCATATTTTGTTACAGAAAGAGCAGATGGTTTATGGAGCACTCTGGAAATGTGAAAAATTTCTAATAATTCAACAAGAATGGAAAATAAAGAAAGGGGCAGCGCAAGAACCAGCTTCAGTGGAGAAGTTAAACTAACTAGTGATGTTCCTAATTGTGCATAGTAATTATTTATAGAGTAAATGAGGCATCTTACATAAACCAATCCCAAAACTGCAGAATTTTAAACAATAATTAATGTTCATGTTTTCAGAGTAACCATGAATTTATACTTTTCTTTCTTTTAGGACAGGAAAATTTCACACTAAAAACTTTGGTGGGAAGATCTGTAGAAATCATATAAATGTGCTATAATCCATTTTTTGGTATATTTTCTTCTTTTACATAGTCTCAGTGGAAAAATTTTCCTTTGGCAACACTGTTTCTTTTAAGTCAAGAAACTGTTAATCAGAAATATGCATTTCAAATAATGAGAATGTAGAATAACTCCTTTGGTACATACATAGTGTGTTTACGAGTGATAGTTTATAAAATATCTTTTAGATAATCTTTTCTTATTAATTGCAATGATTTTTGTATGATAACTTGGATTCTTGTTTAAGCTTCTTAAGTTCAATTTGATAAGTCATAAGCTTCACTGAAAAAATTTCAAAGCAATAATGAGAACAACCACAGATGGCATGGATTTCCTGCCTGTTATATTTAGGAAAATGAGCACAGGACACAATAGAAAGTGCACAGCTAAATTGTACTCTAAGTCTGGTAAAATAGCATTACTTCTGCTGGAAAAGAATTACCTTTGAAAACTTTGTCAGCAATGCAAGTTTGGACTGAGATTTACTCACTCTGAATATTTGCTCTGCTATTTTCTTGTTACCTGATATTGAGCAAATTACTTGACCTTTCTATTCCTCCTTTCCTTCCCTTTAAAGTAGTGACATTTAAGTGACATAGTAAGATATTGGTTTTGAAAACCCTGGGTAGCTCCTTTAGTACAATGTCCTCTAGTACTGCAGACTGATCAGGCACTGAGCCTCCAAAATGAGTGGACAGTGAAGTCTTAAATAAAAGAGACAAATGGTATGATTTTAGTGCGCCAGGAGGATCAAAAGCCTCTAACAGAATTTGAGATTCTCTGGGGGCTGAGACAAAGAACTTCCCTGGACAACCCATATTTATGTGGTTTTCAAACAAGGGAAGGAGATTAGAGTGGAAAACACGGGAAACTGAGTAAGACCTTGGGAGCGGGCTCAAGAACTTCTCCAAGCAATAAATTATGTTAATTTAGGAGAACTATCCTATCTCCAGGTTGACTTTCACTTCATGAGTGAGATGCCTGCAGCTGTAGACTTTATTTATTTAATTGGGGTTGGAGCCAGGCATCCTCAACTGTGGTCAGATCCTGTCCTTTGAGGGGTCAGGGCATCACTGGCCACTACAGGCCTCAAACAGGACAGTGATTCACAGAGGTCTGCATACTATGAATCCACTGCCCATCTCCAGACAAGGGGCCTAGGCCTTGGACAAGCTCATATGTAAACATAGAAAGCTGACTGATTAATTTTAAATCCTGCTTAGTGCCACTTTGTAGTGGTCTCCATCACTCTAGGTTCACCTATGTTGGTACAAATGACAGGATGTCCTTCTTTTTCAGGTTGGATGGTGTTTCATTGTTTATATATACCCGATTTCCTTTACAGTGTATCTGTTGATGAACATTTAGGTTTACTCCATATCTTATATATTTATGAATAATGTACAATGAACATGGAAATGAAATTTTCCATTTCACATATTCATTTTAGTCCCTTTGCATATACAGCCTCAAGTGGGAATGCCAATATATTAGGGTCCTCT
>RJWT010024133.1:0-16583 GCA_004365215.1 Cuniculus paca | reverse complement strand
GCTGACACAACTGACATAAAAGTAAACTACCCCAGGTAAACAAGGACATATTGTCCCTCTGTTTAATCCTTACAAAGAAGAATTCCCATGCATAGAGAAACAAATAAAAGAAGTTGGGGAACCCAGGTTTGCATAAGTCATAATGGGTGGAGTTAGCTTTCCAATTTGGCTTCTGTGTTTCCAGCCAGTCCTTGGACAGTGTCCCTTTTACCCGTTCTAGTCTCTGTACTCAGATGTGCTCTTGCTCATTTATTCAATGAGTTGATGTAACACATTCTGTGATTTTTCTCTTGAGACTCTGATCTTCTTAGTTTTGCACTGTAGATGTCAGTGAACTTTTGCTTATATCAACTCCCAAATCAGGTGAAAAGCATTTATCTGAAATACAACATTTAACCTTTCTTTATGCTTTAATTGTCTACTGCTGTGTAACAAATTTCCACTTCTCCAAACTTCAAGTTTGACCAACACATCCCTGTCCCTTCTTTGCCAAGAAAGAAAGCACATGTTTGATGCTGAATAGTTTCCTGACCTGTTTCTGGGAATCGGAAGACCTCCTTTAATTCTCTCCTGTCCTCCTCATGGTGCAAGCTGGCAGAGTCACTGCTGGCACGTTTGCCCCTCAAACTTTGTGACTTCCAGTAAATCTCTGTTTATTCTATCAGCAGAAACTACACCCACAAGTCCACAAAGGGCATTAGGTGAGTTTTATTTAATTTAACAACCTAATACCAATAATCTGTCATTCAGTGACCATAAAGATTTCTGTATTATCTACAACTTTTGAGTCAGTTTTATATTCCTATTAGCTTTTTCATTAATGGGGTAAACAAATCTTTGACTTCTTTTCATTCAACACAATGTAAGAATCAAGTTTTCAACTGCTCTTGCAAATCATACTTGGTATCTTAGGGTTACTTTTCTCTCTTGTTGAGACAAAATAACTGACACCCAAAATGAAAGAAGGAAAGGTTCATTTCTTATGGTTTTTGCAGGTTTCAGTCCAAACTTAGCTGGCTCCAAGGCAGGGTGGCATGGCTGAGGGGCAGCCACTTATGATGGCTGAAAGAGGCAAGAGCAAACAGGCCAAAAAAGAGGAAAAAACATGCCTTCTTTCCTCCCTTATATGGTATGCTGGCTCAGCCCCTAGGCAGGTGCAGCACTCACACCACCAACCCCAGTCCTGGACAACGAACCAATCACAATGCCAGATTCAACCACCTCCAGGACTGCAAGATGCTGGAGGAGGAGCACCTAGACACTACCATAACACTTGGAATACTTAAATCTTAGAAAATATAAGGCTTCTATTATCAACATAATTTTGTTGGTGATATCACTGATGAGATGTCATAACTTTTTATTTTTAAGTTATTTTTGAAATTGTATTTTAATAAAGTTTATAAATGATGCATAAGAATGAATATAAAGAGAACATGTAACTATGACTTTTATGATAAATAATCTGACTTAATTAAGCAGATAATTAGCTGGCTAAGCAGGTTTTCTCTTTCTCTTTACAGAATTGTATGAAATTCCTCAATTGAGAAGTGTTGACAGACCTTGCTGTTAGTAGAACAGAGCTGGCCAGAACCTTCACTGGAACCTTTAAATATTTAAATATTCCATTTATTGGAGTGTATACTGAAAGATTCAAGTCTCCATGTGTAACATTAAAAATTAATAATTTTTTGTTCTTTGTAATTTAAAGTTCACATTAAGTAGAAACCTTGTCATTTTTCTCTTATTTAATCAAATAGGCCATCAATTCAAGAACAAGTAGAAGAAATAGCTAACTTACCCAGACAGGATCTTTACTAAATAATGAGAAATAACGTTTTATCTCTCTTAGACAAACGGACGCCCCTCTCTCATTTCAGGTATGTAAAAAATAGAAAAGTAAAATAAATTTTGATTTTATGCATTGGTAAGCAATACTCAGCAGGAAATTATAGTTTCATTTTAATGGAATTTTCTGCACTTTGGAACAATTGCTGTGAAATTGTCTGTCAACCTTGGCAACAATTAATGGTATTGAAAGAAGTCACATGTTAGATATTTCACTCAACAAATGGTAATCTGATGAAACAGACCACTGAAAAGGGTAGCTTTCTGCCGAACCTGTTTCTTTCCCTAGTTTAAGACACTGAGATGAAGAGGCCACCATCTGTAGTTCAAGGAACTCATGTCTGGTTTATCTTCTGATTGTTCCTAGGAAAAGTGGACAAGGAATTTAGAAAAAAATCTAAGCAAACCCACTGTTTTGATATCTTTTGTGCCTGATTGCCCTTTATCATGTTCTAACTCCCAGAGTGTGTAGACCCTTTAATCCAGTATAATAAATCATGAAATGATTTTTCTCAGTGAAACAAAAGAGACATTACTTGAAATACTAGCATGGTGTTGGAATGGTAGAGAAGGCTGATGCAATTATCCAGAAGGTCTATTTATTCCCTCTTCATCCCTCTTTACCTCAGGAAAAAATTATTATTCAGCACCGTTAGCTTTAGCGTTGCATCCAGAGTGAGATTAGAAAGTACTGATTTATGACAAGAATTATAGTTAGAATAATAAATTCAGATAAGCAAAATGCCTTAAAGGCTTTATTTTATTTTCTCTATTTTTAAGTTCCACTCTGCTTCTGCTTTGTATCTTTAAGTTACATAATTATTAATATGAAGAGTTTTACTATTTATTATATGTATCTCTACTTCTGTCCCAAGTGTATAACTTGAGTTTCGGTTGCTGTTTCATCTCCGAAGCAAGAGAATTCTAATATGTAGGCATATAAATCATGCTGTTGCATGATAAATGTGCCAGAGAACATTAGGTCCCGTGTCCTGGGAGGGAAATGAATAGCCTTTGAAGGGTGCAGTGTTCTTACAGTCTATAGCAAATGGGAAAGGTAAAAATCCTTATCCAGTTGTTTTTATCTTCCCAATAAACGTAAAGTTTCCCTAGCTTCTCCTGAAACACACAAACACAATTTTTAAATGTTTATTCTTTGAATACAACAGTGCAGTCAAATTGAAAATACTGCTGTTTGGCATCCGTACAAGCCAAAGGGCACACAAATCTCGCTGCTGCAATGGTGTCCCCTTTTATAATCATCGTTCTTGGATCTTTTTTCCCTCTTAGGGTACTTGTTTTGAGATGCAGAATAACTTACTAGTTAGCCAAGTTGTGCTGCTAATTACTAATGTGACTGATCTGAATGGAAAAATCAACATATCTGTATTGCCCTTAATGCCCTTAGTTTTGAAGGAGACAGATGGTAGAACAGGTATAGGGGTTCGTACAAAAGACACAGGCAGGCTGCCTCTGCATACTGATTACCACACAACATGCCAGCAAGCAAAACCACTGATGGCTAAGTGTGTAGCATACTTGAGGAATACTTTAGAAATTATAATATTTTGTACTGCTAAGCAAGAAGTGGTAGTCAGTGTACTGTACTTCACTTGACCAAAGTAAGAACCATTGTGAGTCATTAGTCTCTAGACAAATAGAATTGCTGCTAGTATGTCTTTTAATCCTTTTTGATAAAATTTTCCCCGAATTCTTTGAAGTTTATTCTTCTCTAATTACCATCTACATTAGATTCATAGTTCCCTAACCTCAAGTAGAAAAACTTTCCTCCTGCAGAGGGAGGGATAGATTTAAAGCATTCTTGCTAAGTTGTATCATAAATAATTTACTTTCTTTACCGGAAATGTGCAGAACTGGATGGAGCATGGTGATATTTTACTAAGAAATAGTGTATGTTATAATTAAATGATTCCAATTGCATTTCCAGACTTGACCAATAAACTGACCTGTCAGGAGCTCTTTTATATTTGAATTGTTTGTTAAAAAATAAATTGATAAGCTAACCTTTAAGAAAACAGTTTCCTTGTTTTTTTTAAGAAAGGCATTATAAAATGTCACCAAAAGGACCATAAATTTAATTTGTATATTATTAATTATAGTTTTCAAGTTAGATAAAACAAGACTCTCAGTGTCTATTTTCGAATCTTAGTGAGACACCCAGCAGGGTGCCAAGGTTATTTTCTAGTAAATATGAATGATGAGATCTCAAGGATGAAAACCACTGAATTTAAGATAAATGGACCTTAGAGATCATTGGGTCCAACCTTTTTAATTTGCACAAAAAGTTTAAATTGGCAAGGCCAGAAGACATTTGAATATCCAGGCATTTCTAGCGGTGCTAGCACTGGAAGCAAAGACAATACTCCTCACCATCTTGGGACTATGAAAGAATGTTGCAAGTCATCGTGCTGTGATAGCAAGTGTGTGCACTCACATATCCTTTTGAAGAATCAAAATGACTGCCTTACCTATTAATCGAAATGACGGGCGTACTGAATCACCTTGTTTGCATCTGAACAAACTTACATTTAAAGAGGTTTGCAAACATGAGCAAGTGTTCACATTAACATGTGGGAAGTTAGGAATGAAGAGCAAAGGATGCTGGCACTGCCTTGCTAACCCTGAAATATTCATAGGAGTAATCGTGACAGTTACGTTAAAGCCTGTTAAGTCTCATGGTGGAGGTAGTGAAGACAGAAGAGGAAACTGAGCTGGAGATTTCTGAATTAAGGACAGGGACTCAAATCATAAAGTTTAAGGTTATAAAAGGGGATTGGAATATCTTTAGTTTTTCAGAAAGATTCTCTAAGCCTATAGGAAATTTTCTCATTGTTAGTTGGAAAGGCACTAGAGGATCTAGAAGAAGGTAAAGTAAGCAATATTTATTCAGGACAGACACTATGGTAGATTGCTTCCATTAAAATAATCCCTTGACTACTCACAGCAATCCAGTGAAGCAGCTATTTTTATCTGGATGTGTAAATTTAAGTTCCTTTGAGAAGGCCACATGTGGAATGTATTTATTAGCAGTAGGAAAAATTTCTACTCTAATCCTAATAGAACCTAAAGCAGATATTCCTACAGAGTAGCCATGGAATGCATAATTTCTGGAGCTAAACTACATAGGTCCAATGCTGGCTCTTCAGTGATGTGGTGGACAGAAGCTATTCCCACTAAGCATCAATTTCCTTGTCTGTAAGCTAAGTCTGATAGAGGGGTGGCAGTGAAATGAATTAATGTGCATACAGATGTCAGCACGGTGCCAAGAGCTCCTAGGATCAGAGCCGAGGGGTCACCGCTATTATCGCCAATCTCTCCAGCAGAGGGCATAATAACCCTAGAAAAGCAGGCTACTTAAGGCCCCCAAAGGCACAAATCCCTCAGAGGGACAAAAAAGAAATAGGACAATGTAGGGAAAGACTGTTTCCACCTTGGAGAAAAAATTACTGTGGAGTAAGAGTTTGGGTGTTGGGCCAACTCAGTAAATAAGAGTAAGTTTTGGATACTTTCAAAGCTAGGAAGAGGAGCATTGGCACTTGGAAACCCCAGCAAACCTACAGTGGACCCCAAACAGCTACAGTGCGAACTGGCTCAGGAGGGAGGGGGCTGCATGAGGACACTTCTCAAGTGCACCCCAACAGCCTGGTGTGGAGGAGGGGCACTGATGGTGTTCTCCAAGAAAACAGAAGAAACCCAAGGCAAGGGCAGATCCACATGCTTTTTCCAGGAAGACTAGACGTGGGCCCTCCCATGAGGAAAGCAATCCTGAGCAGTCAGTCACTCACCCTGCCATCAGGTATGTGCTGATACTAGCACCTTTGGGAACCCGTAACACTAAGAGCTCTGTGTTGATCTCATTTCCTGGTGATGGAAAACTTGGCAGTGGCTCTGGTCACATTGGCCTCGGTGCATGAAAATATGTAATTTCTTCCCTGCCACCATAACTACTTTGTTTATGAGCCAATTAAACATTAAACTATCTGAGACTCACTGATAGCCCCCAAATAAATCATTGTATCCCTTGATTAGTAAATCCTTCGGTCTAAAATCACTCTTTAGTGAGCTTTCACAGAGGACACCAATATAACCTCAGTCTATGAACATTTAACCATTCAGTCAAAAAAATTAGTCACAGTATATGAATTTCTAGAAATCAGTATATTTTAGCCATCTCACCTTTCAAACTAAAAGAACAACGAGGTATACACCCAGAATTTCTTCCTACTGGAAAGACTTTTCTTCCTTACTCCTTTCTGGGCCTTCACAGATTGGGGCTAAAGTATGGAAAACATCACCATCCATTTGGGGGTGGTGCCTATATTTTCCTTCCTCGGGCATTTGAGCAAAGGGATATTCCTTATGACACCTCAGATGACATTTGAGAAAGAGGCGATAATGCTTCAGTAGGAGGAGTCGTGGGCATCTAGACAACTTTCTTTTGAAGCTTTCTTATGCTTCGAGGCCTGGTTCCTGGTTGGAGTGCAGATTTGCACACTTAGCTGTGACATGGTATGTCAGACAACTCTCTTTTCCTAGATAGTAACCCAGGTCACCTGGTAACTGGACAGGCTGTAGTCAGATGTTCAGTTTTTACTAAGACCTAGCAGAAGCCAAAATCTTTCTTAAAAGGAGATTATAACATTTTCTCAGCGGGTGTCCTAGCTTTACTCCAGAATCTTAAAGTCTACGTTACATGTCACCTTCGGGGGGCTGTAAAGGCTGCAGATGGCCTCTTTGTCAGTGACCTCTGAACCTCACTTGATGTGCTGTAAGTGGCATGAGTGGCATATGATCTAAGTGGCAGAGCAAATAGGCTGAGAGCTAGGTATGTCACACAGCTTTCTCTCGGCCTCCCTTCAAGCTATTAACCAAAATAAATGAATCAGAGTACCGTGTACAAATGTTAGGCTCTTTTCAAATCCCAGAGATAAGAATACTGTTCTTTTTTGCGTAGTGCTCGGGTGAATCATCTACGGTTACTTGCTCTTCACCTTGAAAGCCACATCACAGATCGGCACAGCCCATACCGCTGAATAGCTCAAAATGTCACAAACTAGCAAACCGCTTAAGTAACATGGGATTTGCTTCTCATCATTTGGCAAGGAGGCAACTTATCGATGTGTCTCTAGAGTGCTTGCCACATCCTGTACACAGAGCCTGCTCAGAATTTTATAACCAATGCCACGGATAAACATGCCACCCTGCGCAAGAAAATTGTTACCAAGTTCTCTATGATTGTAACTTCAGGCTGAGGAGATGAGTATCTCTGAAGTAGGACAAGGTCTATCGGTGATCTTCCTGACTGAAAATATACTACGTCTTACGGTCTTCACACAGGTCACTTCATGCAGGTAGCAGGGGAGGTGTTGCTTTGCTTCTTGAAAAGCATACAATCTGAAACAACAATCTCCATTTTTGTCATTAAACAATAATTCTCTGTCAGTCTCAAAGACTACCTGTCTTCTGCATTGCCCAAATTAGCCAACCCAGTGGAGTTGGAATGGAAATTGTAACCCCTATGTGTCCAAAGTCCTTGTTGGTTCTGGTAATTCATAATTCTCCCAGAATTTCTTTTGTTTCACACCCGGTTCATGCAGATCTGTTCTAGTGGTGCCAATTTGCAGGTTAGGGAAACAATTCCTAAATATATCTTTTCCAATTATGCATTTCAGTAGTGGCTAAATGGCTCACTGGGTCCACTATGTAGGAACTTAAGACAAAATCCATCGATCACCTGACCTCCAAAAGCCCCTTCTTTAACTGGTAGTCCACAGTGGATTTCCAGGAATGAATGTGACCAGTGTCCAAGAAATTTCCCAATTGTAGAAAAACCCTAATCAAGAGGTGCAGACCCCATCCCGAAAGTTTGGATGAATATATATATTTGGCATTGTAATAAGACTTTTTCTCAAGAAGTCTCAACCTGCCCTTCATTCAAGGAGTACTAGTTTATAAAATAGCTCAAGTATGAGAAACGATTAAAAATTATAACTGTTTTCACAAATCAAGATCACCAGACTTACAGCTTCTCTGCATATATAAAGATTTCAGTATCATCTAGAAACTATTCACAGTAGTTATATTCTGTGAATTCACCATGAGCCCTGGATTAGCAAACACTGAATCACAGCCCCCCAGGGGACATGCAAGGTTAGTTTCTGTCACTCGCTGGTCACAATATTTTTGTCAGCCATCCATATAGGAATCTGCATGCTTTATGCTTCTGCTTAATAAATATTTGTGCATTCTCTAACAAGGAATTGGGAGCCAACAGCATTATGCCTGAGCCCAGCCTACCTACTGTAGCTAACATACGCATCATCTCTCCGAGGCACATCACCAAGGAACACTACACAGCACCTTAGCATGATGATTAGAGGCCATTCTAGCAGTGAAACCAATCAGATCTGTCACTTAACAAATTGTGAAAAGAGCATTTGTTTACAGTGTGAAACCTGAAAGAAGAAACAGAACATTGTCCTGTTGGACCTCAGCTGGGAATGTGGGCTTTGAACAACTTAAATTTTATGCCACCTTTCACACCTATATAGCCGTTAGGGATCTTAAAATCACTGCTAGTATTGATTTTGGGGTTACAAATAAAGTGTACTAGCAGGCAAAATCTCAAATACAGAATCCATGAATAAAAAGAATTGATTCCATTTTAGTTCAGGGAACGTCAAAGTTAATTAGCCAATGCCAAAGTTCTGTGAGTCGCACTATTCTGATTCTAGCCTTTGCTCTGTCACGATAAGTACACCCCATTTGTCTCTGGCATTCAAACGTCTCTGCTTGTCCCTGGCCACAATGGAACCTCATCATTTTCTTTACTTTAAAGAATCACAACTTGATGACAGCAGTTCCCATCCTCATTTCTGACCTACAGAGAAAAAAAAAAGAAAATCACAGCACTCCTCAAGAATATGTTCATCAAGGCCATGTGAAAGAGTTCCTTCTGGGTCATCCCAGGTAGCAGATGGGCCTTACATGCTCAATGTATCTCCTATTCCAATCTTCACTAACCTTTGGATTCCTTTCCCTTTAATGTGCAAATGAGATTCTGACAAATCAGTGTTCGTGCAGACTGTCCTTAATTCCATGTTTCAGTGAATCAACTAAGCAAGAAGTAGAGCATTTCTTGTCCCCTGAAGCACTGAATTTGAAATTTTTGCTTTTGGATCGTATCAGTAAATTCATCTTGATCCAATTTTATATACCTTCTACCTTGATTCTACACCTTAAGGTTCTCTCTCAAGCAGCCAGCAGATTTCTGTCACTATGAATTGCAAAGACGATGTAAAGTTTTTTTGTTTTAGTTTGTTTTTGTTTTTAATCTGTTTTTACACTTCTTCGCAGATCACATGTTTTAGACTGGGATTAACTTTGATTGTAGTTCTATGAACAGGGAAAGCTTGTGCAGACATGCCCTGAGAATAATCAGCATTCCCTGGCAAGTCAACCAATACAGGGGAAGCCTTTCCTGATTCTTTAGAGAAGCTTACCACCTGGGCCAAGGATGGAAGAGTTTGGAAAACTTGGAGGGGTTCATGGCCCCAGAACCATCCAAATCTTTCCAAACGCCCTATCTTCATAATTCCATTCCTTCTCATTTCATGTCTTAACTTTAACAAAAGCAGCCCTGTGAGGTTGAGAAATCATTTCCATAGTAACTCAGGAGCACTCAACATTAAATTTTGGATTTAATTTCCAGAAATCTGTTTCATTACTATACAACATATGGAAAGCCATAACCACATTCAGGTCCCTTATATAGACTGTAAGCTGCAATCTTAAAGGCCTGTACTTGTTATGTGTTTTCTCCAAGTTCTCTTGCATAATTTTAGGAAATCAATGCTGTTATACTTACATTTTCAGCAAAAGCCTTCATGACAGCGAACACTTGGCCCATGCCTTGCTTCCATAGTGTTAAAGTTTGTATATAGATGCCCCCCCCCCAAGCATCATGTGCTCTTGGAAGTGGCTGACTCTAGTGTTTGTGATTGACTCATAGTCTAGTGCTGGGATTGGTGATGTGAGTTCTGCACCCGCCCAGGGGTGGAACCGACATACAATGTAAGGTTGAAACGGGGTATGTTTTTCCCTCTTTTGCTCTGGCTGCTGCCTTCAAGTATTGCCCCAGTGCCATGCCACCCTGCCTTGGAGCCAGTGGCTTATGGACTGAAATCTCCAGAAACTGTGAGCTAAATAAACCTTTCCTTGCTTCACATTGGGTGTCAGGTGTTTTGTCCCAGCAAGAGAGAAAGGTAACCAAGACACATAGCTATGGAATTTCAAGTATCTACCAATAATAATTTATGTGTCCATTTTTCCATGGCATGACATATCTTTTTCCTCTTAACCAATGGAAACAAGATTGATAATGATATTTATGGGGTATGATACGGAACTACAGTGAATGTTTACACTTAAAAGTATTTATCATAGTAAAATAGTTTAGTACACTGACATTATTGTATATTGACATTAATTCTCCTTGAAATACTCCCCATTGCTTCAAACACACATATATATAGCGTTATTCTTGCCACTTTCCGAAGTTCTGGAAGTTCCAAAAGTCCTCAAGAGTATCTTTAGTTGCACCGTCATAGATGTCTCAATGCCCTAAATCAGTTCAAAACGTTTCCTTTTCAGTTCATTTTGACTTTGGGGAAGAGCCAGAAGCTACACTGTGCCAAAACTGATGAGTAAGGCTGATGCAGGCATACCATAACATTTGTATGAGCCTGTCTTTTCTTTGTCTGGCACTCGGCAGCAGTATTCAGTATATTTTTTATCACACCTCATAATGATACTCATGGAAGACAACTTCTAGAAGTGCAGCGAGAAGTGCCAACAATGATGGAATAAGTGTGCTCATGCAAGGGAAATCTTATAAGGGGGTGAAGGAGAATGTGTTTTTACTGTAATAAATGTTTTGATTTAAATAGTCACCATATATTTTGATTATACCTAGTATATCTAATTGTATCAAAGAAATAGCTCTAGAAATACACAGAACTGATTCAGATTATTCATTCTTAGGTTCCTATTCTTCTAGAACTATTTCTAGTACCAAAATCGTATCAAAATTTTATTAGAGAAGAACCAACAGGTTAGATATGCAGATACGGACAGATGAGATAGAGATGATAGAGACAGAGACACAAATAGAGATATTGTGGTAGATTGACACCACAACTTGTAATATCTTCTGGACTGAATCAGCGTGGTGCTGAGTGTGGAGGGCCCACCTGAGGATTCTTGTCAACAACATAAAAAGGAGAACTGAAGAGGAAGAAGTGTTGTTGTGTGGTATTGTTCGTTCTCCTGTTGCCATTGGTTCTCCTGGAGGAGTTTGTTGAGCTTCTTTGCTGATATGCGCTTGACTGTTCTCATTGTCAGAGGAGCTTGGGACCTGGTAGTCACTGAGGATGACTGTGGTACTTTTGGGGGCACTCTGGTCCTTACTTTGAGCATCGCTTCCTGGCTCCAGTGCAGAACTCTCAGCCTGCTGGCACAGATCCTTTATCTCGCTGGCACAGACTTTCTAGCTTCTGCCGCTGATCTTTGGGCCTTCCCAGTGCAAATCCATGAAACAGACTTGCATGAGACATTGTCATGGGCTCTAGGTCTTCAGCTCGACTCATGCAGGATATTGGCATGGGATCCAGGCCCTCGGCTGGATTCTTTGGGGGTCTTTAGTGTGTGGACAGATTTCCTGCACTTTTTTTGTATTTAACTCTTTGGGTGACTATTATATAATAATTCTATATGTAATGTGTCCTGTATTAAATTGTTTTCCTTGCAAACCCTGACTACAACAGATACTGAGTAATTTATTACAGGGATTTAGCTTTATGAAATTTGAAGAGAATGTTGGTTGTCATTTTTGCATTTGATTCTGGATTATGAAGTCTGCAACATAAGCAGTTGCTAAGGAAAGATGGACATTGGGTGGTACAGAGAGAGAACAAGCTGGAGCTCATAAGGAGGAACGGGATCCAGAAGGAAAAATTGAAAGCTTTGTTAGTTCTTGGTAAAGTGTTACCCAGAATCATCCTGGCCCTTTCTTCTTTGAGCTAAGCAGATACCCTTGGCCCAGAAGTCAGAGAAGCTAAAGAAGGAACTGGCAAAAGGTGAGACCATTGCTGGCCCCACTGACTGACTTTTGACCACAAGATGAGAGAGCAGGTCCATAATACCTGTGAGCTCCAATGTGGCTGCTGTTCACCTCCACCTTCAACTCTTCTACAAGAACCTCTCTTGATTTCATCATAACCACAAATGTTCTAGAAAAGAAATTAGTTTACTCTTGCCAAACTCACACATATGGACCTACTAGAGTATCACAGAGACTTCATTCTGAAAGATGTGACACCCAGAGCAAGGTGATACTGCTGATGCTGATCCTAGGGAAGACAACAGGAAATGAGACAATTTGGTTTAATCACAAACAAGACAGGCAGGATAAGAGGGTGCTCTAGGAAGGGAGAGATTACAAGGAAGGAGTCAAAGACACTTCTAGCACTAGACCTGAAGGGAAGAATAAGAAATTGCAGTCTGAGCTCCTAAAATATTTTTATCAGCTTGAGTTCTTTTAAGACTGCATTTTTGTAGGTAAAACATTGAAATTGTATTCCATTTCCAGTCTTGATAGGTTCTACTAGCAAACTTATATTTAGGACACAAAGTGCTTTTCTCTTATATAAAGTCTCAACCTCTGAGGAACTTTTTCAGCCAAAACATGAGGTTGGTGCAAAATCTTCAACATTATCCATGCACTTGGTTCCCAGACTAGTAATCTTATTAGGATAAATATTCTCCAGTAGTGAAGAAATTGAATTAAAACACTTGGACCGCAGAATTCTTAGCACTGGGATAAAACTGCTCTGATCATCATAAGACTTGGAAGACAAGAGAATTGGAAGTAGGTAAACAGGTGTGAAGTTTGCGAGATACCTCATTTCCAAACATAGTGGCAACACATTTTCCATGTGTCTTCTCAGTTTGTTAGCAAGACAACATATATGAACTGAAGACATTAAGGACTAAATATTGTTATCTATACAATTACAGAAGCAAAAGTAATTTAAGCACACTATTTAGAAACTAAAAATGCCCATCAGTCCAAATCTTGTGTAACATAAATCTGTTTAAAAGTCTAGATATATTGATATTAATGGAGAAACCACACATATCTGGTATTCTAAGGAAGAACCAAAACAAACAAATGAGAAAATACGCAATACGTTTTGTAAGATTGTGTCAGCTAACCCTAACATTTGATAATGGGCATGTCATTTTTCCACTTATGTAGCCTTATGCCTAGTTGTGGAAAGAGTAACGATTTTGTGGAATGCTTTCAGGGCCACTTAAGAAGTGAGTTATGGATCTCATGACAGTCTTACATTGTGAGTTTAACAGGTAGGTTAGGAAAAAAAAAAAGTACTAGCAAACTTACAAGCAGTCAGGCCAACTGTTTAGTGACCTCACCTTGATCAATGGCTACACAATAGACTTTATATGCATCAAAGTGATTTGCAAAGAAAAGACACTGCTTGAGGGTGGAGGGTCAATATGCTCCTTCAGACTCATCAAAGTGATTTAAAAGAGCATTTCAAGTCCAAGTTGTCCTTCCCTTTCATCACTTTGAAGCACCTTGGGAAGCAGCGAGTACCCGTAAAGCAGCATTTAACAATCTGCTTCGTGTACACCTTGCTTCCAGCCAAATTGCACCTATAAAGTTGAAGCAGAGCCTCTTTGGATTCTCAAAAAACATGAACTGAATATTTTATGGTTTCTACAATACTTACAGTGTGCTGTTCTTTTAATTAGCATATATATAGATGACTTTCTTTCCTACCACGTTGTTATTGTTGCCATAATTCAATAAAAGTATCCTAAACATTTACATTGTGGGCCATTTTTATGATATACACCAGGAGAATGGCCCACACGGTGTTGCACATCTGCTTTCAAAGTCGCCATTTTATTTCATATTCTCATACCCCCTTTAAGAACAAAAAATATTGTAACTTTTGGAGCATGCCTTTACTTTTTTATCATTTCCGCCTCTCCGTGATTTTCACTCTCTTATGTATTCGGTTCCCCCATAATGATCCTCAAATCAATTCTGCTAAATGGTTGCAATTTTTCCCTGAAATCTTGCATAACAATAATGAATTGCCCTCTTAATCTACTCCATTGGATTGTTATTATTTAGAAAAATAAGCAATAGTTCCCGTTTGTTCAGTAACTAGACTCACACCCTGCCTTTTCAAAATTACTCATGAACAGTCAAAAGTATAAGTCTCTCCTGGAGAAACTAAATACATGTTTAAAGGAAAATCAGTACAATTTCTTCGTAGTGTAATACTCTCTTAAACCATTTACAACTACAAGGGTCAAGAGAACAGGGTTCAAACTTCTCAGGTTTTCCTGTTCTCTTTCTTTGCACTATTATACCTATTTGTGACACAATAGAGTGGTAGTGACCAGTTTAGATTTCAAAATTACAGGCTCTGGTGCTTCTTCATTTGTATAGCTCCATTATATCCACTAGACTACCTTTAAATTTAACCTGCCAGAATCTACTCTATTTTACTCTGCCTAAAAGCAAGCATTAACTATAGAGAAATTATAGATATCTTTTGAAGTATAATTTGTGTTGATAGCATCCAAATTGTTAATTTGAAGAAAGGTGTTTAGGCAAGACACTCTTACACCATAAGGCATTGTTGCAGTGAGTAGTAAATATGTCTGAAATGCAAGACAGTGGTTCAGCTCTGGCCTGAGACACTTTTTTTTTTCCTTTTTTTCCCGGCAGCAGGGTTCGAACTCACAACTTCACACTTGCCAGGCAGGCACTTAAGCCACTGAGCTAAATCCCCAGTCCTGGACTGAGATACTTTCTAACTGCTAGGACAAAAATAGATTCTGTGAGTGCAATATTCTAAGCATTCACTCATACTTTTCCCAGCTAATTCCTAGGGAACCTTGCAAAAATAACCACAAGAGAGAGGGAAAGACTAATTCGTGTTATGATTTCGGGGGTGTTGTATTTGCTTACTTATTTGTAGTACTGGAGTTTGAACTCAGGGCCTTATGCATGCTAGGCAAGCACTCCACACTGAGCTACATCCCCAGTCTTAGTATTGTTTTAATACCAAGAAACTGATAAAGCTAGACCTTCCTTAAATCTATTAGGGATAAAGACATCCTTTCCTTCAGCTAGAAATTAAGGAAGAATGACAAGGACCACATACAGAAAGAGAAAACGGTATCAGGCCTGGAGCACCAGGGAATCACTATGTGGATAAGATCAGTGTGACTGCCATAGTAACACAAGCAGCAAATAGAGGGCAGGTGATCATGGATATAAATATAGAACATCACTTATAGAAAGGCAAATTTTAAGGGCTAAGAAAGAAAATAAACAAAACAACCAAGATTGCACAGAAGGACAATTATTAGCCTCTCTTTACAGATGAGAAGATTGAGAGATAATGGACTGAAGTTACTTGCCTTCAGTTACGCAGGAAAATGAGAAAGAAAAAAGAAAGAAAGAAAGAAAGAAAGAAAGAAAGAAAGAAAGAAAGAAAGAAAGAAAGAAAGAAGAAAAACAAAAGAAAGAAAGAAAGAGAGAGAGAGAGAAAGAAAAAAGAAAGAAAGAAAGAAAAAGAAAGAAAGAAAGAAAGAAAGAAAGAAAGAAAGAAAGAAAGAAAGAAAGGCAAAAAAATGAAAACAGAAATGTTACTCAGAGCTTTGAAAGGGAGTATTTTGATGCCCTTTCTACTCTCATTCATTTCAGAATCCCAGAAAAGGAGAAAAGATGCTGAGCGTCTCCAGTCAGTGTCTCTACTCAAAGTATTTAAAAGCTTTCTTTTCCGATATTGTTGCTGTTGTTACTTAGACACATCTGCTTGGTTATAATTCTCCAGTCTCCTTTGGAAAAAAAACAAATCATAGATAATGGAGAATACAATTTAATCATGGTGGTCAACAAGAATATTGGCTCTTTTTGTTCATTTTGTCTAATATGGACTCATTCATTTCTCGGTCTATTGAATGAGATACCCTGCCTTTAACCCAATTTTTCCTGGCTGTGCCTGAAGTGGAGACCATATAGTCCACAAGCACTTGCAGGCCCATGTGCCCGCCTCCTTTCCCAGAGGAAGTCATGTTCTCCTCAGCCCATAACAGTTCCGTGATATTACAGCATTCCAGTACTATACTCGTTTCCGGTCCCTAGCTCAGTAATATAGAAAGAAGTTCAGAGTCCAGATTCTCCGTTACTATCACATAACTGCATTCTGAGTTCTTTGTGCTCCTAATGAAAATATTTTAATGCAAAAATAAAAGGAACAGTCTTATTTGAATGAATATGCCAATACTATTAAATAGAATGATTTCTCTGTAATATTAGAGAAGAACCAAATCAGGTCATGCAAACAAATACTAGTACTCAAAACGTTTTGGGTGCTCGCATATTTCCAATAAAGTCCAACTGAATGAACAGTAGTGTTGATGAAAAGAACAACTCTCTAAGCAAGCTGACAATTCTGCAACTGTCTAAATGCCATTCAGACTCAATGAATGTAAAACATATAAAACACATTCACAAACAGGCAAGGAATACCCATTTCATGGCTACCTACGGATTCCCCTCAGTTCCAGCTCCTCAGATTCACTGATAAGAGACCAAAATGAATGGT
>RJWT010024132.1:0-16575 GCA_004365215.1 Cuniculus paca | reverse complement strand
CCTCCTCCTCCTCCCCCTCCCTTCCCTTCCCTTCCCCTCCTCCACCGGCACCGGGAGCACGCATGCGCTGCCAAGGCCAGCCAGCCGGCGGACGTCAGGCCGGGCCCACCCGAAGGGGCGCACTCACCGGGAGCGCGCACGCGGCGGCGGCCAGGGCTCCTTCGCGCCTCGCCGTCCGGGGTTTCCTTTTTTAAACTGGTAGCCGCAGCCGAGTCCGAGATTGCGCTCCCTCCCGGCGCATGCGTCGTCGGTGACCCCGGCTCCGCGGCGGGCCGCGCTCCGCGTTCGCCCCTCCCCTTGCGCTCGCTCTCCGCGCCGCGTCCGTGCGCATGCGACTTGCCCCGTTAGGCAGCGCGGAGCCTGGCCGTGCGAATTCCAGGCTCCGGGAGGTTCCGTCTCCCTCAGGCCGTGCGTGGGCAAACCCGGATCTGCCGACGCCTCTTTTCCCTGGCGGCCTGCAGGGCGCGGGTTACTGGAAGCCGGGGATGCACGAACTGGCCAGGTGCAGGTGCCGATTTGGGGAGCATTTAGCGGTAGGTCCGGACGGCTTTGGCTTTCGCCGTGAATGTCGGGAGCGGAGGAGGAGAAGAGCTCCCGCCTGCAGTTGGAGGCTAGAAAGGCAGCACCCTGTCCGTCTGAAAGCAAAACATTTCCCCGGGTTCGACTTTGCCAGTATTGGTTGGAGACGTCCCCAGTACTCGCGTTTACTCTCTGGAGATTGCGACGATCCCGGACTGTCCGGGACACCCCTTCCTCAGCCCCCTGCAGGATGGCAGCTTCTTTACTGGTGGGTGGCTCTGGGGACCAGGCGGGCGCCCTGGGGTGGCAGGGGGAGACGGAAAGTCGAGATGTACACTATTTGTTCACTTGTAATTTTCCCACTGGCCTTTTATTAAAACCCGGAGGATGCTGTTATGGATGATGGGAGGTGACGCAGTGAGAATGAAGTAGGACCCTCATTTGCACTCGTCCCCTCGGTTAGAACATGTGAATAGCTCCAGTTTAATGGGGGAGGGTTCCCTTTGTGCCCAAGACACACTTGGACCCAGTGGGAAAGCACGGATTACATGCTTCTAAATTACTGGGAAAAGACGTAATATTAATCCTTAGTCATTTGTGTTTTAAGGAATCTGGACTTGAAGGCATCTTGTTTTTAAAAAGTATGCTTTTCTAGTTTATTCACTTTTAAATCCTCCAAGATAACATTAACCTCAGCAACCATTTCAAATTCTTACTGTATTCTCAAAACATCAAAACTGAGGAACTCGCCAGGTTTGGTAGTTGATTCCTGTAATCCCAATACTGGCGTTTCAGAGGTTCAGACAGCAGTATAGCAAGTTCCTAACCAGGAAATAGACCCTGTCTCGAACCAAAACAAAATTAAAATTGAAGGACTTAAATCTGGTCTTTCCTGAGTATTCTGACCTTGGGCTTGCTAGCCATACACTCTACCACTGATCTACATTTCCCAGCCCTCCCTTCTTTTTAATTTTGAGAGGCTCTCACACCAAGTTACCCAGGCTAGCCTCAAACTTGCAGTTCTGCCTCAGCCTCCCAAGTAGTTGAGATTATGGGGCTGGTTCACCAGGCTCATGCCTCGCTTCATCTGAGAATTTTTCTTCTATGGGGAATGGGAAAGCATGATTTGTCAATTGCTCCATTGTGTGGTGGAAGAAATATTGATAGACATTTCTGTTCATTCCACACATGACCACGGAGAACAAACTGTTCTCCACTCAATCCATAAGATCTGGGTAGTGTACCAAGGAGAAAGCATATTTGAATGTTGAACTCTTAGTTTCAAGGCATTAGGTCTTTTCCAGTGAACTTGGATCTGGAGAGAAGCCTGGAGTTTCTTTCCGTACACGACTAATGAGAAAAGAGGCACCATGGAAAAAAGCAAATCCAAAGATGGAGGTTTGGTGACATATTTGATGCCCTACCATAAATGTGGACCAGAGTTCTCTGAAAATTTCAGTTAATAAATTCTTGAACATGTTTGCTTTATTGCTTCAATTAGTAAGAGATTTTCTATCAATACAATTCTATTAAAGAGTGCTGATAATGGTAGATAGGAAGAGGGAGCAAGGTTATTAATACTGATAAAGTAGGTTGCAGCCAAACAACAAGGTCTGAATGCTTTTCTTAGGATGAGTGTTTGCATTTTATTCTAGGGACACTGATCCCTTCTCATATTCCACATCTTCTAAAACATATGTCTTCAAAATACCTTTGCCCTTTTTAATGGTTTCATTGTCCTCTTAGTCGCCAGGATCGAACTATGTTCATCTCTGACTCCTCCTTGCTCATTCTGTGTTTAATTATTTACTAAGACCTGTGGATAATCTTTTTTTTTCTCAGTACTCTGCTACTGCTTGAATATTTCCCACAGTTCAATTCACAACTACTCCTTTTCCCCTGTAGTTTCTTCAAGAAAAAAGCTATTTCTAATAACTTTTCCTGCTCCCACGCTGTGTGTTTCCAAAAACAGAAATTCTGCCAGGTAATTTCATAGATCCTGTACTTCCATGTTCCCCAGCTAAACTCTCTCCTTAAACACAATTTAATTCATTCTGTTCACTCCTTGTATGCCTTGCAATCCTTCAAATTGAGAATTTCCCATTCTCTTTTCACCTGATTTACCCCAGTTAAACTGAGCATTTTCTACTCTTTTCCACTGATATCTCCCAGTTATTTGGTTTCTTCATCTGTGAAAGGGGCTAATAATCCATTTTATTTATTTATTTATTTATTTTGTTGTTTTTTTGTTTGTTTGCGGCACCAGGGATCAAACTCTTGACCTCAAGCTTGCCAGGCAGGAGCTTAGGCCACTGAGCCAAATCCCCAACTATTTTTTTTTTTTGCGGCACCATGGATCGAACTCATGACCTCACACTTGCCAGGCAGGTGCTTTGGCCACTGAGATAAATCCCCAGCCCTTGACTTTTTGAGACAGGGACTCGCTATGCTGTTCAGGTTGGCCTTGGGCTCACTCTGTAGCCCAGGCTGGTCTTGAACTCGCAACAATCCTCCTGCTTCAGCCTCCCGAGTGCTGGGATTGCAGGTGTGTACCACCAGGCCTGGTTTAATAATCCATTGTGTAAGGTAGTTGAGAGAAGGCTTTGCACGTGTGTGTGTGTGTGTGTGTGTGTGTGTGTCTACAATAGAACCTGATTTTTTTTTTATCACTGGCATACCTTTTTGAGTAATAAGTCTCCTTTGCTCAGATTCTCTTAGCTCCCTGTGTTCCATCAGTCACAAAGTAGTGTATATTCTTTTTAATATCTTTTTACATTCGTTCATTGACATTCCTAGTTACCACTGTGGTTAAAGGTGAATCTGAAAATAGAAAGTTTGAGATATGCAGAACAGGGCATACAAGTTTTGTTTTGCTTTCTAGAAGCATATATAGCTTAGTCAATTACTCATTCTACTTCCTTCAGAGTAGAGGGAAATATAATATACTGCATTTTGCACTTCATTTAACTATGCACTTCATAGTTAAAAATCTAGTCTTAAATCCTCACTAATACTTCTAAACGGGAAGGCACCAAGCAAATCAGGTAATTCCTTTGAGCCCTGGAGTATTTAAAACTTACAAGAATAAGTATTTCTGGAAATTGTGGCTTATGTGATGATGCTAATGATTGTAGATTTTTACAGTTTTGCCAGTTGAAACCCTAGGAATGGTTATAATGGCTCAAAACTTTACCTCCAGCCTATACCTCCTCCTCTCCTTTGGATTCCCTACTCTTAGGGCTTTTAACTAGATGTTCCCTAAAGCCTCATGCAGTCACAGGTGGGGCTTTTTGGAGGTGGCTGGATCTAGGATGTGTAGTACTAGATTAGTTCACTAATTGGTTTATCATAGTTTTGGGTGTGGGTAATGAGAAACCTCACCCTGGGTATGGGTAGCACCACCCAAAAGGTTCATAGCATGGATAAGATAAAAGGAAAAGGGAGTCTTGCTGCTGCTGCTGCTGCTGCTCTTGCTGCTCTTGCCATGGACTGTCTCTGCCTTGTCCCTGTGTCATGCTGCCCTGCCAGTCCTATCCTACTTGTGGTCTTAGATATTTTGTCCCAGTAACAAAGAAATAACTTAAGATTTTGGTACCAGGAGTCTGTTTTGTTTTTCTCGTTGCTGGGACAAAAATACCTGATACCCAAAGTTAAAGGAGGAAAGGTTTATTTCAGCTCACAGTAAGGTTTCAGTCCATAGTCATCTGGTTCCAAGGCAGGGTAGCATGACAGAGAGGCATCACAGAGGAGAAAGTTCTTGGTGTGGCAAGCAGAAGGTAGGAAACAGCAAACAGCAAGCCTGCCTTTTTCTTTTATCCCATCCAGGGAACAAGGTTTTTGGGTGGTACCACTCTTACAAAGGATGGGGCTTCTGTCCTCAGTAAATCCATTCATCCACACCTAGAACTATGCTAATTCCAATCAGTGGACTAATTTAATACCACACACCCTTATTCCCACACTTTAGATCCAGAAAGCCCCACCTATGGGCACATGAGGCTTGACAGAGGGCAGTTACCTACCTGATAGCTCTTTTTGGGTATCTCAGATATGGTTGCTCCTTCGAGTCTGTTCTCACAGACCATTAAACCACAATACTTGGATAAAGGAGGAATACTGGGAAGGAGCATTGAAGCTTTAGGTTCTTGGTAAATACTGTAGCTTTTCCCTTCCTTTATATGCCCCATTTTCCTCCAAGTTAGGTAAACAAAGTTTCAAAAGGATCAGCAAGAGAAATGAGGTGGCTGTAAGAAGGGGAGACAGGTAGCTCGTCCACCAGCAGATTTGTTGGTATTGCCTGTACTGAACCTGAGTGGGAGGAGAGACACTTGGAGAGAAATAGCTGGCCAGGGAGTGGAATGAAGTAAAACAGTCTGCACATCCATCATTTGGTATGGCAAGGGTGTGTAAATTTCTGGTGGTTTGATTAATGCTGGATAGAGTGCTATCCAGGTTTGAACCATCTTGACACTTAAGGGAAAAGTACAGGTCACCAACAAGAGGCTGCGTAAACTGCGGAAGGAAGTTGAGAGATTAGGAGAGGGCTAAAACTGATGCATCCCCCATGTTGAGCAAGAGACTATGGGAAGTCGCCTCCATTTGCAGGAGAACTCAGAGTACCTCATTAAAGAGTAAGCATTTAGATATGATGTGAATTATACATTTAAGAGACCCTATTTTTGTCTCTATTTTCTTCCCTGTCCCCAGTGCCACAGGGATGGGCCCAGAAAAAGACTGATAATAAATTGGTTAAAAACAAACCCCACCTTTCATTTTCAGAGTTCCTTGAGTCACAAGTTCAGCCAGAGAATGTTTAGCTTGGAACTGAGAGTGGAATTTCAAACTGGTTAGATTTAATAATCTAGAGTGTGGTGTAAGAGCTAAAGAACAAGCTAAAACCAACTTTAAGGGATTTGGTGCCTAGTGCTTCTCAAATTTTAATTTGCATACCAGTCACCTGGGGATCTCATCAAGATGAAATTCCTCTGTTTAGGATAGGGCCAGAGGTTATACATTTCTGTCAAGCTCCCTGAAAATGCAGCTGATTCCAGGACCACACAAGGCACTATAAAGTAAGAAAAGGAGTTTCAAAACAACACACTTGGCAAGACAAAAATACTAGATTGAAGTATCCATTCTTGTGTGTCCAAAATGGTTGAATATGAACAATTTAACTCATTTCCACCCATCAAATAGTACATCCAATAAAACAGGAAGTTATTGCATAGTAATTTTCCCATGTTCTGATAAGCAGTCATATCCTACTAAAGTGAGAATGTATAAATAAAGCAATGTGTGGAAGTAGTGGTGACCTGTGATGGCAGGCATGAGTCCTTGCTAGAAGAATCTGTATGCATTTTGCAGAAGAGCAGGGTTGGAATCTCAGCCAGACAGTTCTAGTGTATAATTTTATGAGTTTTGTCACTGGCTAGTGTGTGTCCTTTCTTTACTGATAATGGAAATTAAACTAAAGCAACTGCATGAATTTACAGGCAAAAACTTAACTGGAAAGTAAGAAAATGATAAGGGATTTTAACTTGAGGATCTGGCAAGAGATCAAGCCAGTGTCCTGACATAGTAAGAGAAGATAGGGAAAGGGCTCCAGCTTGAGTAGCTGTAAAGTGCACACTCTGATGAAAAGGATCAGACTGGCCTAGTCTCAAAAGAAGGGAGACCAGTTTTATGGGGGTCCTGTAGTGGGCTGAGATTCAGTTGATTATTATCTCAGTCCCGGTTTTGTAGCTCTGGATGAATCATTACTTGAGTAGCTGTTCAATTCCCTGTAGCTGAATCCTGGAGACTTAAGGGCAATTTTAGTCATGTGAGGCTGGGCTGGACTTCAGGGTGACCATAGGTTTAGGGCTGTGGAGATTTTTGGGCAAAGCTGAGCGTCCTTGTGAATCTCTTAACCTGATGTTTTGAGTCTTAAAAGGTAATGAGATAGACTAGGTAAATTTAGAATAAACCTTGGTTTTTGAACTTTTAAACAAATTCCCTAAATGACCAGCATTCTATATGCAGAGCTTCAAGACTCAATCCAGAGTTTTACAAAACAAAGGTCAAGCTTTATTACGCATTTAGTTACCTATTGGGCGTCTGTACACCCAAGTGAAGGGTCACAGTTCTTAGCCAAAACTACTTTTATGTCTCTGACTAACTCAGAAGAAAACATAAATCATGCTTTCAATGAGAAATAGGTTAAGGGCTCAGGAGTTTGTGTGTCCTCTTTCCTTATGTTGGTCTCTGTTGTCCAAGCGTGAAAGGCTTCATAATTGTGTGGATAAAAATTTAACTGCCATTTAGTAGATCTGACTTCAGAGGGAAATAAGTACTTTCTATTTCAACTAACTTGTTAATTTTAACTTTCAAAAGGTTAGAAAATACATATTTATGGGGAAAAAAAGATTACATTTAAAGGTTTTTATGTTTGGTTATAATTTGAGGGGAAAATAATGTTCATGTTTATGTGGATTAGAGTTACATTGTAATTTTATGATAATATGGCTCTACCATTCATTGACAACTTTTATCCTGAGTAGGAATTTGCCCAGCCATTTCTTAAGAGTTTAGGAGTGGGATCAATAAAACTAGGTAGCCACTCCTCTGACATGATTTTACTTTTCCTGGTAAACTATTACTCAAATCTGCATTTAACTTTCCTTCGACTTCATGATTCTCTGCAATCTGTAAGATTCCTTACCCCACCAGTAGTAACAGAGCCTTTCGTTGATCCCATGTTAAATGCCTTCCTTTCTCAACAATTTATTTTTGTAATCAAAGCATTTAAACATAGTCTAGATTCTCAAAAGCATCAGTGAGCATCCATATTCAGAATTATGGGTCATCAATACAAACCAAATAGAAAAAAAATGTATTACTGAACTGTTATGTGAAGGATTTACCAAACTTTCCTCTATAAATGATGTTCCTTATTAGGCCAAGATGAAATATCCTGCAGGTCTCCTGCAGTGTCCTAAAATTCTGTTTTCCCATGATAAAGTCTGTGATTACTATTAAAACAGGTTAGTCTCACAGTATTTTTCTCACCTCTTCAGGATTTAGAAACGTACATGTCATACTCTTCTAATAATTCTACAGTTTATTAGTGACAAGACTTAGTAATTTTCTACCTTAATAGGACTATTCAAAGCAATAATAGGAATATTTCTTATACACTTTTCAGAACCTTTACAATGTATTATATTATTAAGTTGTTCATTTTTTGATAGGTAAGATACTTTGAAGAAAAAGCAGATGGTAAATAATGTAAGAAGGTCCCTAAATAATAGAATTAAAAATATGTTGACTTAAAATTTCTTGGTTCTTTCATTATTTTCTTTCATAAATCTCTTAGGAAGTGAGACAACAATACAGAGAAATTATAATTTTTTTGTTCAATATGGGTTAAGGAAAGAATAAGTCACAGGAGAATTATAAGGAATTAATAGAAATTCTGCTTTTGTCAGATGCAATGAATTTTCTGAAATACGTGAAAAAATTTTAAATGACATATAAACTAAAATAGAATTGTATAACTGGTATAGAAATGAAAATTATAAATGTCTTGATGTCTGATTATGAAATCAGTAGTAAATAAAACATTGAGTATACATATATCTTAAAGCTATTTATTGAATATTTCTACTTGTTATCATTATCACTGTTGGAACTATCACTATCATTATAAATAGAAGTGTTTCTAATTGAAGATGGCATCGTATCCTCAGTGCTTGTGTTGGGATTTTCTTCCAAATCAGTCTTTATTGCTCCAACTTCTGCTAGTTTCCATTCAAGTTCTGCAATAGATAACCCATCATAAAGCTGCATAAAAATCTTGAAAAAATGCAAAGAGAAATTTATCATCTGTATGGAACAAGTTGACTAATAAAAATAATGTGGAAATGAAGGTGTAGTTGAAACTGAATGACAATGAAAGTATTAGAATACATGTTGGACACAGCAAAGTTAAGATGAAATTATGGTTAAATTGTTTCTAAATGAGTGAAAATAAATGGTTTAAAACTTCAAGTGAAGAATGTAAGAAAAGAACAATGAAGCAGAAAGAGGGGTATAATGAAGAAAATGCCTTAGACATACTCCAAGCAAAAATGTTCACAGAAAGGGGAAGAAACCACATAAGATAAAGAATTTACATGTGACATAACCAAACAATAACAAGATACCATTTCTTATCCATTAGCTTGACGATAGCACATGCATGTCCACACAAACAGAAACACACTCTACTAACAACATTAAGATCCAGTAAAGATGTAAGTTAATGGAAGCACCAGGCACTCAAAGAATTTAAAAAGCCTTGAGACCACTGTGGGAAAAAAGCAAACAAACATGCCAGTATATCTGAAAACTTTAGTGGGAGAATTTCAAGAAAATATGAATTAAAATATATCTTTTAGCTGGGTGTGGTGGTGCACACCTGTAATCCCAGGACTTGGGAGGCTAAGGCAAGAGTATTGCATGAGTTTGAGGCCAGCCTGAGCTGCCTAGTGAGATCCTGTATCAAAAAAAAATAAAAATCTGTTAACTTTCTGTTGCTATGATAAAATATTTGACAAAATCAATTTAAAAAGAGAAAAGGTATATCGTGGCTGTTTCTGGGCTTGAGGTGAAGCAGTACGTCATGGTAGGAGGGTGCAGTAGAGGAAAACTCACCTCATGGCAACCAGGAAGCAGAGCTGGAGAGGAAGGGACTGGGGACAAGTCATGCCCCCATGATTCTCTCCCTTCATTTAGGCCTTGCCTCCAGAGTTTCCATTACCTTCCAATAATGCCATCAAATTGTGAATGGATTAATCCACTGATTAAATTAGAGCTCTCATGATCCAGTTGCTTTTCAAAACCCCAGCTCTGAACACATGAGCCTTTGGAGGAAATTTTTAGATTCAAACTAACAATGTCCAAGAAGGAAAGCCCAGTGTCCAAAAAAAAGTTGATACTCCCAAATCTCACATCCTCACAAATGAATTTGAGGCCATCCTAAACTACATAACAAAAACCTTGTCTTGAGTGTGTGTGTGTGTGTGTATATATCTATATCTATCTATCTATCTATCTATCTTTATATCTATTTAGATAGATAGATAGATAGATAGATAGATAGATAGATAGATATAGATATATATATATATATCTCATGCATGGACAGTAACAGTAACACTCCAAGAATTAATCTACAGGATCACCAAGCAGGACAAACAATGGAATGGAGGGGAAAAGTACACAGCCAGTGGCAGGAAAAAATAGCATGGCAGAGATGAGCCAGTGCATGTTGGCCATAACCATTAATGTGGATGGCTTCAATTCACTAATAAAAAGAAACACAGGCAGAGTGAATCAAGAGACAAGATCCATCAATATGCTTTATCCAACAAACACATTTAACTCTAAAGGAAGTTCAGAGATTAAAAGTCAAAGGAGAGAGAAAACAATGTTCTTTGTGTCAGGGAACCAAAAAAAACAGTAGGGGTAGCTTGCCCATCAGCTGGAGAATGGAAAGAAAAGATATGGCATTTCTATACAATGGAAAGCTACTCAGCTATAAAGAAAGATAACCTTAAGACTCCTGTAGGTAAATGGATACAACTTGAGAGCATGCTCATGGGTGAAAGGGTTCAGAGTCACGTGGGTGAACATTGTATTGTCTCCCTACTATAAGAAAGTGGGGAAATTAATGGGATCCAAAATACAAAACAGAGGTTGTGAAGGTGAAAGGGGAGGAGATGTCTCCAGGAGGAAGGCAATGGCCATTGTTAATCTATTATTCTGTTTTGAAGCCCTGTATTGTTTTCATGGTTCTGTCTAGCTTGGTTGTATTCTGTTTAGTTATGTTTGATTTTATTATATTTGATGGCATGGACAGCTATTGCAAAAATAGCAAAATGAATTATAGCAGCCATTATTGATTTCCTGTTATCTTGTTCCAAAGCCTTTATTGCTTTACTGGTTTTCTTTTGATTGATTTTATTCTATTTTGCTTTGTTTGATTTTGTTATGTGTGGCGGTATAAGCAGCTACTTTGAAGATGAATCATGGTAGCCTCTGTTGTAGTCCTACAGTCTTGTTTGAAATCCTGTATTGCTTTCATTGTTTTCTTTTGATTGGTTTTATTCTATTCTGTTTTATTTGACTGTATTATACCTGAGGGTATGGGCAGTTATTTTGAAGATAACAAGAGGCATTATGGTAGCCATTACTGATTTCCTTTCATCTTGTTTTGAAGTCTTGTATCATGTTCATTGTTTGTTTTGATTGACTGTTCTATTTTGTTTTGTTTGTTTTTATTATGTCTGATGATATAAACAGCTACTTTGAAGATAACAAGATGCATTATGGTAGCCACTGTAGTATTCCAACTGCCTTGTTTTGAAGTCCTGTATTGCTTTCATTGTTTTATTTGGATTGGTTTTATTCTGTTCTGTTGTGTTTGATTTTATTATGCCTGATCGTATGGGAAGTTATTTAGAAGATAGCAAAG
Source organism: Cuniculus paca (assembly GCA_004365215.1). NCBI lineage: Eukaryota > Metazoa > Chordata > Mammalia > Rodentia > Cuniculidae > Cuniculus > Cuniculus paca. The sequence goes on along the minus strand of RJWT010024132.1, from coordinate 5,561 downwards.
GGCAACATGGTAACCATTGTTAGTTTATTTTTATCTTGTTTTGAAGTCTTGTAACACATTCTTTGTTTTGTTTTGATTAAATATTCTGTTTTATTTTTGTTTTTGCTTTATTCTCTTCAAAATAAAAAAAATTTGAAATTTAAAAAATAAATTTTATGTTTCATGTATTTTACCAGTTAAATAAATTTCAAAAATATCTGTATGAAATGAAAATTTCATAAGTGGGATTGAAAAAACTGCACTTTTTATAGAAAAAAATGAAATCACTTCCATTTCTTATGTCCTGCTAATGTTTATTTAAGACCTAAGTTTAGAAAAAAAAAACTTCAAAATATTTGAGAAAGTGTAGAGAATTATTTCATCTTAGAAATACAGAAATGTTTTAAAAAGAAAGCACAAAAAGTATAAAATAAAGGTATAGATTAATAATTTTTACTGTTATTATAACTTTTGTGTGAAATGAAGCTGGGTTTCATGGTGCATGTCTGTATTAGGGAGGCTGAGGCAGGAAGATTGCATGAATCCAGGGGTTTGAATTTTAAGATCTTATTCTGTCTCAAAAAAAAAAGGTGCAAATTTAGGTTAGTAAGATAGCTCAATTGTAGAGCCTATTTAGTATTTTAGGTCCTGGATTTCATCCCCAGCACCACACACACACACACACACACACGCACACCCCACACTGAAATGGTAAGGTACTGTGTCATTATGAAGAATACAAGCAAAACTATAAAAGCAGTACCCAAAAATATACACATGTATATACATATACCCTCTTGCACATGCATTCTATAAATCAATGAAATAAGTGAAAAATGGACAAAATATATAAACAATTAGGAGAGGAGAGTACAATGACCAAAATATATTTAAAAATGCCTAACCCTACTAATAACCAAAACTTAAGATACCATTTCATAGCCATCAACTTGACAAAAATAATAGTATAATATAAAACCTAGTGAAGATGTAAATGGAAATTCTCATAGATGGCTGATGGGAGGATAAATTGGTACTATCATTTATAGAGCAATTTGTCACCTATCTAATGAATTAGAAAATAGGTAAGCTCTAAGATCACACAATTCCCTATAAGTCCTTGAGAAATATCCAAAAATGGCACAAAGATGATAACAGCAAAATAATTTGTAAAGGGAAAATGAAACAACTCACATTTCTATCAGGCAAATGATAAGTAAGTTGAAATATATCTGATAATACAAAAAAAAAGGAATGCAGAAAGAACAGATATACACTGAATTCATGAGAGTGCTTGCTTCTAAGGAAGCAGAAAAAAGAATAGGACTGAGAATAGAATTGTGGGTAACTTCAACTATATTTACAATACGTTTTTCAAATGTAAGCAAATAAACATGAACAAATGTTCACCTCTTTTTTTTTTTCAGTGCTGGTGATCGATGCTACCCGTGTTCTACCAGTGAGCTACATCCCCAAACCCCACATTTTTTGACAACTGCTGTGGTCTTAAATGTTTATGTACCCCAAAATTCATACATTGAAGTCCTAACTATAAGATGATAGTATTAAGAAGTAGACCTTTGGGAAAATTATTAGATTATGAAGGTAGAGCTCTTATGAATGGGATTAGTGCCCTTATAAAATAGGCCTAAGGGGACTTGTTTGCTCCTCCTGCCAAGGGAGAACATGGAAGAAATCACTAAGGAACAGACCCTCACCAAACACTGAATTCACTATGGCTTTAAACTTGGACTTCTTCGCCTCCAGAACTGAGAAACAAATGCTTTTTGTTTGTACCCATCCAGTTTATAGTATTTTTGTAATAGCAGCCAAACAGTCAGACAATAGTGATTTCATGAGTAAGACCATAATTTCTTGTACTCCTGTGTATTAATTTTTAACTTTAAAAACTGAGGTCCAAGCTAGAAAAACAAGGTAGTGAACCAAGGAGGGGCTTTAGAGACTGGAAGAAGAAAAGGGAAATCTGAACCAACTGTTCTGGTCTTAGTACAGCCACACATTTTTAAGGTATTGACAGAGTGAAAGAAGAACTGTTTCAAACAGCCATTATGGCTTTAGCATGATGGTAAGATAAAAAGATTTTCAGTGTCACAGGTTAAATAGTTTTAAAAAATGAATAAACCAAAAATTTAGGAACTGAAAATCATTGCATAACTAAAAATATATAGCATTGTCCTGTGTGCTGTGAAAAAGAAAATAATAGGAGATGCGGTCCCAGCACTTGTTAGGAAGTTGAGATGCAAGGGGAATTGATGAATCAATAAAACGGGGATAGCATTTGAATAAGTAAAAACGGGTGGTATACACAGTATATTCTACACAAATTCAGTAGAGAAAATGAAGATAGATTATTAGTTAGTCCAGGATTACAAAACAGGACAAGAGGAAGACACAGGAATAGGGTTTGGACAGGGAGAATGAAGACTCACAGAATTTTAGGTACAAGATTTTCAGTTTCATAGGTTAAACAAATGAATAAACCAAAAATTTATCACAAGAGTACTGCTGTAGGAAAATTATTCTGGAGACATTCAAGAAAAGACTAGAAGCAAGGAAAAAAGCTTTTTTTTTTTTCTTCTTTTTTTTTTTAGGAAATAAACTTTCTGGATGCTTATTTAACCGCAGAAATTTTCGCCTCTTATTTTTATAAACAAATTTTTAAAAAATTACCTTCCAGCTTGAGGTTTATCCCTCCACATTCTATAATTCCAATGAATTTGCCCTCTATCTGGCCATTTTTGTAAACAAAAACTGTTGGTAAACAGTTGTCATGGTAGTGTTGAATACAGCTGTCCACAATGGCTTTAACAAATTTAGTTGCTGGAAACTTTCTTGCCAGGAGACTAAGATGCTGGTTAACCAACAAACACATTGGGATGCTGAAAAGAAGAACGGTACACATAATATATTTTTAAAACCGACTGCTCCAGCCTAATAAAATAAGTAAGACATCTCCGTAACAATTGTATATCTAGCTTTTACCTAAAGACGTATCCTAATCATCTACCTCACGTGACCTTTACCAGTGATAAACTGTATGTACATTCCGCTGGTCCTTGGAAACGCCGGGAGTCTAATGCCTAACTTAGGCAAACTTCATTCAACTTACTATCAATTTAAGTCAGTGTAGTTTCCAGTAGGTAAGACACAGAATAAAACAAAACAAAATGGCGTACTTCTAAGACATTTCTGAGTTTTTAGTTGAAATGAAGTTCATGGGTTTATTTCCACATGAGATTGTCATATCCAAAGTTCCTCGTCTCAAACTTCCTTGACATTCTTGACCCTAATGAACTTCAACCTCATCTTAAGCATTCCATTCCATGCTACCTCCTGGTCCCCATTCTCCAGAATTATTCCCCATCAGAAATTTAAAATTGATTAGAAATATGACCAAAACCTCCAAGTTTTCTAGCTTCATCACTTAAGTCCCATCATACCATTCTCCAACTTGTCCCCTTTCTCCAGTCTGTATCTCTCACAGGTATCAGACTGTTTCATGGTTAATCCTACCATCTCTGCTTCATTCCACACCCTTTCCATTTCCTACAGCACGTGGTTATTCTGCTTCACTCTTCTGTTTTCTCATTGTTCCTGCTCCAAAGACTCATTTCCCACTGTAAGCATATTTAAGTTAATAAATCTTAGAGGGTTTTTTTTAAGACTCTTACAATCCTTTCTCCCCTTCTAATAACTATTCTCTTCCCTTCTAGTATCAGACCTTTTTCAAAAGGAAAAGGGGAAGAGTCTTTCTTACTTCCATTTTTGAAATGCTCTCCTCTTTTGGTTTCTGTAATAGCACTTTCTATTAATTTCCTTTTAACGTGTGACTTTCTTCTGTCTTTGTTCAAATGTAGATGTTCCTTATAATTATATCCTGGACCCTATTCTCATTCCAGACACATTCACTGGACAATCCTAACCATCCTGACATCAACAGCTGGTAAATTTTATCTCCTTTCTTCCCCATCCAAAAAAAAAAAAACAAATATATATATGTATATATATATATATTCTATATTTTATTAGATTGGCACTGAGGCCAAAAAAATCTCCATTTCTTCCACAATGTCTGATTAGTAGTCAAGGCATATTGACTCCATCTCCTCATTTTTATTCATCTCAACCCTTTGTTTTCCTCCTTTGCTTTCTTACCTGAGCTACATCAGGTTACACTAAATCTCTGTTTCCAGACTCGTCTCTATTCATCATTCACCTGTTTACAAAAGAAGCTCAGCATGAAAATCTCATTGTGTAATTCTGAGATTCTCCAAGCTCAAAATCCTTTAGTGGCTCCTCACTGCCTTAAGGATAAAGTCTGGACTCTGCAGTGGGGCCTTCAAAGGTCTCAATGGCCTAGCCGCTGCTTGCCTTTCTAATATTATTCTCTGCTTGGCGCCTTATTGCACCATGTGCCTGAGGCAGATAAATTACATAAAGTCTTCCAAAGCACCATGATACCTCACATTTCTGTGCTTTTGTTTAAGCTGCCATATTTCTTCTAAAATAACCCTTTCATCCTGTTGTACTCCCTCCAACCTGTAAACCTGGGGAATTCATTCTTTTTTTAAAATCCAAAATCAAAAATCGGTTACCGTAAGAACTTTCTGTACTTCATTCTCCAAAGGCAGAACTTAACTATTCTGTCTCTAGTGCCTTTATTCTACTCTGTAGACTTCAACAATGGCACCTAAAATACTGTATTACTGTATTTTTCTTCCTCTATTGTATTAAAATTTACGTAATAGAAAAGACAAATGCTTTGTCTTTGCATCCCCAGCATCAGCTGAATTCTTAGAAACCTTCCTAATTTTAGGTGATGTTATATATCTGTTTATGGAAGAAAGAGCTTTAAAAGATAAATTATAGGCTTATTTGTGGTGTTGAAAGTTCAAAATATGAATTTGGGAATATGAATGATATAAATGTAAGATTTGATAAAAACCAGTGACAAAACTGGCATCAAGCTGAGCCACAAGGCTCCCTGGCTCAGAGTAAGTTAGATCTCTATAAGGGATCTTAAGCAGACTTGAGCCTTCATTTGGGTAAAAATAGACCCAATTCTATAAATTTAATGGTGAAGAACTTAGGAACCTAGTGAAAAACAAACTCTTACATTCCTATAAAATTTATAGGAGGTAACTAGAAACCCAAATCTAACACTTATATTTTGCTTTATGATATTTAAAGTTATTAATAAATCCATTGTACAAAACTCGACTCCTCTGGGTTGGGAATGTAGCTCAGAGGTAGAGTGCTTACCTAGTATGTGCAAAGCCCTAGGTTTGATCCCGAGCACTACAAAACAACTTGGGCAATTTAGTGACTTAGTGAGAGCTAAATAAATAAATAAATAGGCCTGGGGATGCAGACTACTGCAAAGGCCCTGGTTCAATCCCCACTACGAAAACCAAAACCAAAACCCTCTGACTTTTCTAAGAATATTTTAACAAATAATCATTTTCTATTATGCGTTTTATAAATTTGGATTATTATGGATGGATTTTCTTAAAATATATGTTATATGCCAATATGTGGCAAGTACTCTTTTTTTTTTTTTT
>RJWT010024131.1:0-16578 GCA_004365215.1 Cuniculus paca | reverse complement strand
AAAGTGGAGTTTGCTGCTGCACTGCCTTCTGCTTGCCATGCTATAGACTGTTTTTCCTTGGCCATCTTTCCTTGCCTTGGAGTCAGTTGACTAGGGACTGAATCCTCTACAAATTGTGAGATAAAATAAATCTTTCCTACTTTAACTTGTGGGTGTCAGGTGTTTTTGTCCCAGCAATGAGAAAGTAACCAAGACACTTTCCCCTTGGGTGGATGACTGGACAAACATGTGGGAGTGAAGGAAATGTTCTACATCCTGACTGAGGTGGTGATGGCTGCACAGATAAAACAATTTCTCAAAAAAATCATTAAAACATATATAGTGGTAACTCAGCTCATGAACTTAATTTGTTTCACGATTCTGGGGAAAATGGCTATGCTGATGTTCATGCAGGGCAGATGGCCACAACTATGTCTGTCACCTGATGTGGAGTTTGCAAAGGGAAGCAAGATTTTGCCACACACTTCTGTTCGCAAACCAACTGGTTCATAAACAGAAGCATTTGTGAACCAAGGTACTATTGTAATTAAAAGGGTGCATTTTGTTTTATGTAAACTATGCCTTACTACAGTCGATTTTTAAAAGTGAAAAGAAAATAAAAAGCATTACCAATGTAATCAGTTATACATTTTTAGTTAAAATCAAATTTTGATCCTGCTTCTCTGTGATGGTCATTCTGATTCAACTGGGATGTTCAAAAATGTCCTTGATTCTCCAAACAGAATTTTTGTAGATAAGTTAAATTATTTATCCAGTTAGCTAATTATTTACATTTTTATAGTATGTTGATACTTAAAATTTCAATCTCTTGGGCTTGAGGTGTAGTTCAGTGGTATAGCATGTACTTAGCATGAGTAGGACATTAGTTTCAATTCTATCACAAAAACAAAACAAAATAAAATCAATGTCTTCCACTAGCTAGTTATGTGAATGGAACTAGGGTGATAACTATAATCTTGTTTTGGTCTTCAGAATGCTAACTATATATAATGTGCACACATAAGTATTATTCAGAGAGTTAGAATACTCACAAAATAATTCATTATGAATACCACTGTTAAATAAACCAACATTTCTGTTATTCTTCAGAGTCACTTCATAACTTTATAGAAAAAAAACTTTAAGCATGAAAAGAGCACGAAATAAGTTCACATTTAGTATGTCTGCAGAAATGTTTCAGGTATTTGGATTAGTGTTAATCGTATCGTTTAATTTCCAGAGTGCAACGGCAGCACTTGTCTCAAGAGTGGATGATGGAGAAAAGAAAGCATTAGCCAAACAGCAGGAGACCTGGATTCCAAAGTGGGCAGCTAACAGGGTTGAGTTGATTTTACAAGGCAGGTACTGTAAACCTCTAATCATTTCCTTTAGAACATGTGCCACGGTCCTCTTAAGTACATGTTTCTTAGAGAAACTATGCCTAGTTTTCTGGGTTTGAGGTTGTTCTTTTTTTATTCTTAGTATATCAGATACTTAATTTTTGTTATCTTTCAAGTTTTTTCAATGGAGAACATATTTTGCACTTTGAAAATGTTACCTTCGAGAACAGCTTAAAAATTAAAAGGCACAGGTAAACTGCACATACAGTTTGCTCACTTTTAGTTATTCAGAGTATAGCAAAGGGGATGAGAAAAGGGGAGTGAAGCGGCAGGACCTTCAAAAGGACAGAATCTAAGTAATGGGATGGAAAGTACCTTAGCCCAAATGGCAGCATAGCTAATATACTTTCAAAGTAAGTTAAGTAAGATAGAAACTAGATTCAGTGCTCAAAGGCAAGGAGTTTTACCAGTCTATTTAGGATTTTGTACAGAATTCCAAAATTCTAGTTTCTATTCTTTTTTTGCATCAGAACCATTGTTTTACTTGTCTTCTAGCCCTAGAGACATGGATGAGGTACATTTCAACTTAGATGCTATCACGGGCATGGGTTTTACTCAACAATCCATCTTTGTTTTAGCAAAGTACAATGGTTTAGATTATTAGAGGGAAAGTTAATGAAATGATTTAGCTAGGCTATTCTTTTTTGGAGGGAAGAAACGCATTGTTACTTTTGGAAAAGTTATGGATTTAAATTAGGAAAAAAGGACAAAGGAAAATAAAATCAAGTAAGTTACGTATTTTGTGGCTAACCACTGCTAACAGCCTATTTGTAAAATATTCCTAAAAGCATCTCTTTGCATATATATTCTTATAGATATAGATCTTCAAAAACAGATCAAATTATGCATTCAGCTTTGGGATCTGCCTTGACTCTCAACAATATTTCATGCTTTCTTTAAACAATAAATGTAGATGTACATCCTTATTTTTATGATAAATTCCATTTCATGGAGAATTTATTTGCTTAATCATTATTTGTGGGAATTTGCATTCCATTTTCACTGTTGAAAGTTGTAGCAATATTTAGTATATTTTGCCCAACTCATATCTATAATTAACACTCAAGTTTTTTTTTTTTTTTTTTTAACCAGTAACACCATTTCTGAGTGGAGAAAACTGTTAGCAGGTTGGAAATATTTTTACCTCCTGAGAAGGACTTTCTTGTTCTATTCCATTTGCATTACTATGATGAAGACTTTTGGGGTTTAAGGACAGGTAACAGAGTGTTGGTCTTCTCACTATACGTCAAAACTTCCCAGGCAAAGCTATGAACTATACATTTTGGCAAGAGTTAAGGCAGTGAGTTGAGTGTTGGGCTTCTTTATGGATTTTACTGTTTCCATCTGGTTCTCCAGGTACTTGGGCGCCCTGTTTTCCTCTGAGTGCTCTGGACTCTCCATAATGGCTCTTGCCCTGAACCTCCCTTTCAGTGCAGGACCTATATTCTCATTCCCCTTTCTCTCTAGCTCCAGAGCTTACCGAGTAAGGAAGTCAGGTGTATAGATACTGTCCTGTGTATAGATGTTTGGTGCCTTGGGAGTTGACCCAGCTGGCTAATCAGGTACACTAGCTGGTACTATGCTACTGGAGAACAGTGATATGCTTATTCCCAGTATCGCTTATCAAAGATGAGATTTTAAGGCTTTAAGTCTCCCCAAAAGATGGTCAACTGGGAATTTTGGGCACCCTATTAGGCCTGGAGTTGTGGTCTCCAGACAAAGGAGGGCTGTGCATCCTCCAGTCACACTAGTAAGGGCAAGTACTTGCCTTAACAGCCTCTTTCCTGCCCAGTGCCATGACAAGAAGAGCTATTTGGATGTCATGGCACCAGTCTCATTTTCCAAAAAAGACCCCAAATCCTTGGGGCTGATGTGAAAAATGTGACAGTGGAGCTGCAATGATGGCAGAAGATAAGGACCATCACTTCTCTCTCTGAATCACTCATTGTTTTTCTAGGCATTTATCATACAGTGACTGTTCAACATTCATTAAAACTTAGCGTCATATACTTGCTGAGGTAAAGTCCTAGGAAATGAAACTGTGATAATTAAGGAAGCGGTCTCTATGAGGTTTGTAACATTTCCCTGGTTCTTGAGCAAGGCGCATCATAATACTGTACCATAGGAAACACAGCAAGTATATGGGAGATAAACTCACCCGTTGCACTAACAAAACACAAGAATATTAAAAACAATTTCTATTAGTGCATATTTTCAGTATATTATGAATATATTCATTGTGGGGTATTGGTAAATATACATAATACATCTTAATTCTTTCTTTCCCTTTCCCCTCCACCCTCATTTTAAATTTTTTTTTCTTTTTTGGCCCACATCAGATTTATTTACCAAGTCTTTACTAAGTTAATTATCATAAACACAGATGAACAGCCAGACTAACAGGCCAAAAACATATAAAACACATAAAATAATTATACTAAATGAAAGTAAACTTTTAGATACATTGGCCATACTGGATTAAAAGAGCTGTATTTTCCTTCTATAAAACACAGGAATATAGATGGGCAAGGTGGTACATGCCTGTAATGCCAGCACTCAGAAGGCTGAGGCAGGAGGACTGCCACGAATTCAAGGCCAGCTTGACTGAGTTCAAGACCAGTCTGAACTACATAGCAAGATCCTGTCTCACAAAAACAAAAACAAAAACAGAAATCCCATAGGAATATTAACAGCAATTTGGACCTTGGGAAAATGACAACATGCCTAATATTTATCAAGGTTAGGTTTAAATTAATACAGGCCCCCACTTGTACGCTGCTTTCCTATGTTAGGTATGCAAAAGTTTACTTCAGTCCGCCATTGGGAAACTGAGATTGCAACAATTACTACTTCTGGCGATTGATCTGGAAAGTGCCTTGATGCCTTGTAGGTGTTACCATCTTAGTACAGGGACATTTTACTATTGAATAGTTTCTGTCATTTTCCTTCAGAACTTACTTGGAGAAATGCAGGTAAAAAGACAAACATGTTGATGAGTGCTGTGATACAGGGATGTAAGAATGCAGTCAGGAACAAAGGAAATTCATTCCGTTACAGCTTATAGTATGGCCAAAAGTTTTCTAAGTTGGAGTATCAGTAAAGAAACAACTCTATGTGGTAGACAGTAACATTCTAAGATATATGTTAACGTTTATCAAGAAATTTAAAATTGTTTCTTTCTGACCAAAATAATCTAGAAATTTCAATTCTAGTAATTCCTTTTATGAAAATAAGCAAATGCAAAGATCAGCATATAAAAGTGCTTATTAATGTTTTTTCTTATACAGAAAAAGAAACGAATGAAAATCCATTAAATGGTTAAATCAATTATGATTAAATAATTTAATTTGTAGTCATTATAGTTTTAAACATCCTTAACTGGTATGGAAAAACATTTATGATAGTACAGAAAACATGGAGGCTATTAAGTATTTTTACATTGTTATGATATTATAGAAGTATGAAAATTATCAAAAATCTCTCCTACCCCATTAAAAGGGGAAGAATAAAATAGTAAGTGAGAGTTAATATGAAGAAAAAGTATCTCTGCCTCTGGCTCTTCAGTAAGTCCAGTGGTTTTTTTTTTTTTTTGCGGCACTGGGGATTGAACTCACAACATTGCGTTTGCCAGGCAGGCTCTTAGTCTACTGAGCTGGATCCCTGGCCCTTGTGTTTTTGAGACAGGGTCTCACTATGCTGTTCAGGCTGGCCTTGAGCTCACTGTGTAGCCCAGGCTGGTCTCGAACTCACAATGATCCTCCTGTCTCAGCCTCCCGAGTGCTGGGATTACAGGCTGTGAGCCACCACGCCCTGCCAGTGGTGTTTTCTATGGTTACACATCATCTCAACAGTGTTCTGAAAGGTTCCTTGCTTTCCAAGCTCATAAAAGCTTTCCAAGCTTTTAGTTTAAGGGGGACAATTTTTGTTATAGTACTACATATGTGCAAATAGGCAGGTTTCCATACTAAACATATGTATTGCTAGAGTGAGGTCAAAAAAACTGGAGCCAGAATGATTGTTTAAAAAGCCTATCTGAAGTGGGCATGGTGGGCATGTAATCCTAGCACTCCGGAGACTGAGGTAGGAGGATCATCATGAGTTCCAGGCCAGCCTGGGCTACAAAAGTTCAAAGCTAGACTGAAATACATAGCAAGACCCTGTCTCAAAAAAACAAAAACCCCAAAACACACACACAAAAACAAAGAAACCCTTCTTATTAAAAAAAAAAAAGGTCTGTTGGAAGTTAATTTTAAGGAGGTGTTTTGAAATTAACAATCTTTGTTTCTCTGGAAAAAAGTGTTACTTTTTCTTTTTAAATAGTTCTCAAAGAGAAGTTAAAAGATACAAATTCTTTATAGAACATTGTTTCTATTATTTTCCTTCAGGGGCTACATTAGGACATGTATGCTTTGAAAAAAAGTATAAATGACACATTTGAAGTGCCTAACTAACCAACTGGGGGCAGGGGTTCTGTTTTGGCACTGTTTCCATTTTGGGCTGCATAGTCCCCTGGAGTGGGGGCTGCGCTGGGCACTGCAGGTGCTTAGCAGCATCTCCGGCCTCTACTCCTAGATGGCAGTCGCATTCCCTCTTCAGTGGTGATATAAAACACATGTCTAGATCTGGGCACACTGACCCTGCATTGAGATCTGTTGATTTAGAAAACTGAAACACAAACAGCACGTACACTTGTCTTCTGCAGGATTTGGGTACTTTCAGGTTAAAAAGAACAGCCTAGGTTTCCCCCTTTGAGGTAGGTGATTTAAGGAATCACGCTTTTATGTATTTTTTTCCTCATAAAACTCAGGACTAAGTTCTGGTAAGTATGAATTCATTTCAGCTAGGTTATTTTTTCTGGTTCATAAAAAATATATACTATTTATTGCTAACAGGTATCTCTGAATCTCAAAAGCAAACACTGCAAACAATGAGGAAACGACTTTGTAAAAATTTCAATCCATAGTAAAAGCAAATTAACAATTAAAACTGTACTTTCTACTGTCAGCACTAGCAAACCCATTCCTCTGTCCCTAATTCATAAATTTCTTCCCCTCTCCTTGATGGGGGAAACAATGAAGAAAGAAAAATACCAGAAAACTACAGAGAATTTAAAAAAGCATGTTTAGGTGTCTTCTCAGATACCAGGCACTGTGATAGGTATCAAAAGCAATTAGAGAAGTGTTTGTTTTAGAAGCTTACAGTTTAGGTGGTAAATTTTTTTTTTATTTCTATGGGGACTAATATGCCTTTTGGATAAATTAACTTCCTCTGCCACCAAAATCCTACCTTAGCTCTACAGTGTGTACCTGCCTCCTTCCACTGAATCCTGGTTTCTGCTGATATAGGGGAAAATGTAACTCCCAACCTGCTAGGTATCAGATACGCTGAGTTTGTGTACCCTGAAATTGAAGAATGAATTCTAAGGTACAACAGAGGTTAAGAGCAGGAAAGTACTGAGAGACCCGAAAGTGGGTTGCCACTGAGGCCACTTCTCTATTTTCGTATAGAGGAAAATCACGAGGTGAGTATAAAATCAGGTGGTGAATACAATGTGGGTCAAACTATAATCAACCAATAAGATCACAAGTATAGCTACTTAGCTAATATTGCGCCAATAGTGAAGGTCTCATAGTGAGGGCACACTGAAAGAACAAAGGCATTTTTGAAAAGGGTTGGGTCCAGATGCTCTGGTCACCCACCTGGGTGACTGATGTTTAGCTGGCCTTTACTGGACCAGGTGATACCAATTATAGCATAATTTCAAGTTACTGCTTATCCCTTAGAGGAGGTACACAGATCTGGTTGTTACATCTTTATCTTGAGGCCTGGTCTTCTTTAGATGTGCCTCCAGCAACAATTCTGCTGTCTTTTTTTTTTCTGCTGACTTCCTTGAGACCCACATCCTTTTCTGACAATATATTAATTTCTAATTTGGCTGCCTATAATACTACTTTGGGGAGCCAAGTATGATTGCCCTATAGCTATTGGTCAGTGTTCCTATTATCTGGAGGCAATCAGTGAAAGTTGTCAGCATGACTACATAAAGAAAGCTAAGTGAAAAAAAAAAATATGAAATCCTGCCCAGATCAAGATAAGGTTTGGCTGCATGTAACTTGGAAATTCAACACTGCATTGGTTTATATAACAGAGTTTATTTTTCAAGTATGTACTGTTTTAGTCTATGGGTTCCATCTTTAAGGTCATCAAGGTAGATAATAGAATTCCAGGCATCTGGTCCTCCAGAATCCAAAAAAGATGAAGCCTCTTCAGAGTGCTTTCCTGGAAGATTTCACTCACATTTCGTTGGCCAGACTTTGGTGGTCAGCTGTCTTCTTTGAGCTAGGCCAAATGCTGTACCTCACAAAATGGAAGGTCCCATAGCTAAGGAAGATGGGAAAAGGCACAGTGGATGGGCACATAGAAGCCTCTTTCACTTGGGTCTATGCCTGATTCTTCCTGCTAGATGCCAGACTTTATTAAAAATACACTGTGGATCTCAGGAACACATGTACATTTACCATTTCCATTTTTGGTGAGCATAGACTAGTGCAGAAGAATTAGGAAAAAGAGAAACTGCGCTTCTTAAAACTTAGATGGGACAGATGGCGAATGCTCAGTGTTAAAGTAGATAACCCAGTTTCCAAGGGGGCCTTTTCCCAACTATCCACAAACTATGGCTTTTCCTGCTTCATTAGGCATTCCCTAAACAAAGGTTTTGGTCATGGATAGAAAATATGTAAAATAAGTGCCATCTTCCCTACTTTCCCTCATGGCACCATTCTTCCCTTCTGAGTTGGAACAAGATGACCTCAGAATCCTTTTCAACACAATGTTCTTGATCCAAAAGACTCGGTGCTATTATTTAAATCTAGCTATTCTTACTGTATTTTGTGGGAACTTTTATGCCGAAAGAGAATCTCTGGAGATTTTGTTACTTTGCAGGAATAAACTGTGCACAGTAGAATTTTAGTTGTATCCGTAGGGGATAAATGTAGTTATGCTTAGGTAACAGGATGGCATTTCTTTTCAGATTGTACCACTAGCTGTTTGCAAGCACTGCTGGACATGTTCTACCTTGCTCTTATGACTGTTCACCTTACAGGCCTATGAGTTTCTCAAAGGCAAGAAATACGCCTTACCCATGTTCGTGTCCCCAAGTACCTGGTTGAGTACACTCTCAAGGCATGTTTCATCAGTAAATGAGTTGCCTACACTGGTCAAGATGAAGTGGCTATCAAAGTAAATACCTCCTCTACAGCTGGTTATATTCTGGCCTGCTTCCCATCAAGTGCCAAAAGGAGGCCTTGTTACAGTGACACAGTGAGGTCATGGGAAAGCAAGAGGATGAGGGAAGCACATCAGTTGCTCAACAGATGGAAGGTCTTGGTATTTCATAATGCTTTAGGAACATTTGATAACTGATACAGGAAACTGCCTACGAGGTGATAAGAAAAGGGAAGCTGTACCCTGAATAGGTTCCCCTTTCCCTGACACTATGCATTTTCCTTGTTTGATCAAAGGCCCGGGTGGTGGGCTGTGTTTCCTGTGTTCTGGGGGTGGGGGTTGGGGTTCAGGAGTTGTGCAAATGACTGATTTGCAGTGCATGTTGATGAGTGTGAGTGATTTAAGGCAGCAATTATGCTCCACCTGATTCAATTAAGGTAGCTTATTATTCCTGATTTATTTTATAAGTAGAGCTTATAAATAATGAAAGCTAATACTGATATTGCTTATAGTTTAAAGATATGATTCCACAGAAAGTAGTGTTAACTATAAAGATCACTACTACATGGTCTCCCAGTCCCCAAAAGTGACTTTGCAAGTCCACCAACTTCTATGTATTTACTTGTTCACAATGACCAAATTCTGGAATTGTGATCTTGGAGAAGGATGAAGGAAAGAAAAGAATTACCCAAGATGTTTTTTTTTCTGCTTAAAAAGCAGCTGGGCGTGAACAGATCCAGGATAATTTTTTTCCTCATCTTGAGGACCTGGCCTTGTGGCAGTGCAGATCCTTCCCCATTCTATGTTAGACCCATCCCCTGCTGAGGGACTACATCTGCAGATTCCCAAGTGACAGTGTTGGCAATGCTGTGATTAGATGCGCCTGTTACTTCTACCTAATGCTGCTCCTCAACCTTGCTGCTTGTTTTTTATACTTGATCTTAGCCAAAAGGCTGAGAAGTGATGTTGCCTGTCTACTTACTCAGGTCAGGGCTGAACCTCACAGAAATAACAAGGCTCTTCTTAGTCCTTTATCTTTCCACTCAGAAGCTGGATCTGTTCCTAAGCAGTGAGCTCCTAGCTTCCTTCAGAAAAGAAAAAAGAAGAAAAGCAACACCTAGTCTCTTTGACTCTTAAATGTTGTAGATTTTCCCAGTCTGCTTACAAGTGTGGATAGAAGGTAGGGGTGGATGCAGCTGAATGGGGTTGTCTTGGACTGTGGAATCAAAACCAGGTTCAAATTCTTAGTTAAGTAATTTATTAGCATTTTGACCTTGTGCAGATTTACCTATCGGCATTTGTGTCTGTGGGAATGGAATAAGCTTAAATGTACAAAAAGGTGAAAACAAACAAAACAGTAACAAAAACCCAAACCAAAAACCAGTCTAGTGCATGACATCTAGCAGGTGGTTCAACAAAGAACAACTTTCATTTTCTCTCCTCTTTGTATTTGTTTCTTTTTGGTAATGAGGATTAAGCCCAGTGCCTGTGTACTAAGCCCAATACTCAGTTCCTTTTTTATGTTTTGAGACATCCAGATATTAAAACAGAAGGGAATTGATATTTATCTAGCATTAGCAATGTGCAGACATTTTGCCAGAGGTTTCATAAATATTTAATTCTTCCTATCTAGCCTTTTTTTTAACCTGTGCTATCTGTGCATTGTGGGTCGTGTTTATACATTTATTAGTGTGTATTTTAAAAAGCTTCAAGTTCAGAGTTGAAGAGATGTCATTTGGATGTGGCAGATACTCTTGGGAAATGCATGGCTGTGACAGACGACACTGACCTGATGAAGGAAGAAATGTAAAAGGGAGGTTCTAAAGAACTGCAGCCTTGGAGAGGGTGGGTACAAAGCAACAAGATAGAAATTAAGGCTGTACTAACCTTTTTGCTATCCAGCAAAATGTGATGTGGGGCACACCTGCAAGCCAGGGAATGTGTATGTTCAGATTTTCTGGGCTACAATGTGTGGGTAAAGTGTCTGAAAATTGAGACGGATTTCCATATTCTTTTTCTAACTTCTGCTTTGTAATTTGGGGCACTGTATAAGAGTATGCAGCCAATTATTAACCCATGTTTATGGTATATCCACTCAGGCACATTAGGTAATCAGAATTTATAAAATTCAAGCCGGGTGTGATGACACATACTTGTAATTCCAGCTCCTCAGGAGTCTGAGGCATGAAGATCAAAAATTCAAAGCCTCCTGGGCAATTTTGTGAGATCTTGTCTCAAATTAAAAGGCTAGGGATGTAGTAATGCGCCCCTAGGTCCAATCCCTAGTACGACCTCAAAATTGTAACATTTATATTAACCCTATGGTTTGAGGCCTTAGGAGAGAAACCGGATGTAGTCATGTACGCTTGTAGTCGCACCACGCTGGGAGGCTGAGGCAAGAGGATGGAAAAGTTCGGCCTGGGCCACTTACATCCTGCACACACACCTCGCATCCTCTCAGGACTCCATCGCTACCTGGGAAAAGGATGAGGGATTGCACTGGTCACTTTACACTCTTCCCAGCACAGGGAGCCGCGCGCTGGAAGCGGACGGGCGGGCAGTTCCCCAGTCCCCACGGCCTGCCTCAGGGTAGATCCAAAGCATCATAGAGCAAACACAGGGGTCTCCACTTTACCCTCCTCCCCCGGGAACTCGAAACTCGGCAGCTAATTCGACATTAAAATCCCCGGGGCCTCCAAGGTTTACTCCAGGGTTGGGACGAGGTCACTGTCGGGTCACCGCAAACCTCGACGCAGAACAGCCCTTCCCAATGAGGACCCAACTCCTTTAACTACACACGCAAACGACGGCAGCACGAAGTCACTCCACCCCAGCGCTCCAGGTCGAGTTCGGGTTCCTCACCCGCTAGACCCTGGTCCCGGGCGGCGGCGCAAGGGCATCGAATACTTTCTTTTACCCTGGAGAGCGATCGAGGAGCAGAAGAAAGTCCTCCGCTCCCGGCCGGATCTGCTTCCGGGGCATAAGGAAGGGGCGGAGCTTCCGGGTCAGAGGGAAAGCGGGTTGTGGGCGGGGCCAGGGGCGGGGCGGCGCCGTCCGCGGGGGCGCGCGTATCCTCCTCGCAGCTGGGCTCGGGGCAGCGCCTCACCTGCCTCGCGCGTCCAGGCCCAGGGCCGCGCCCGGCCCCTGTCTTTGCTGCTCGGCGCGTCCCGCGCATCCCGGGCCTGAATCGGAACCGTTCGCCGAAGCCGTCACCGGAGCCGCACGCCGACCGGGATCCCGCGGAGGCGGCCTGGGCGTGCCGCCCGCCATGGCCGCGGCGGGGTGAGCTCGGCGCGGCAGCCGAAGTCGCTGCGGGCGGGACAGCGCGGGCCCGGGCGGGCGCCGGAGGCCGAGGGGAGCCGGGGCCGCTGCCCATGGCGAGGCCGCGCCGCCGCCGCCGCTGCTGAGCCGGCGGTCGGGCCTCCCTGAGCGCCCGCCCGCGCCTCGGGCCGCCGAAGATGGGGACCACGACCTCGTGCTGCGTGTCGGCCAGCCCCAAGCTCCGCCGGAACGCGCACTCGCGCCTGGAGTCCTACCGGCCTGACGCGGAGCTGAGCCGCGAGGACACGGGCTGCAACCTGCAGCACATCAGCGACCGGGAGAACATCGACGGTGAGCGGCGGCGGCCGGGCGTGTGGCGCTGGGGGGCGTGAGGGGCCGGGGCGGGGCCGCGCAGCCTGCGAGCCGGGGTCCGGGCTGGCGAGCGGAGAGAGTCCTTTCGGGAGTCCGGGGAGCTCGCGCGGATCGGGGCTGGAGCGCAGGCTCTGCGAGCGCGTCCTCTCTTTGGTGCACCGAAGGAGATGGCCTAGGTCAATTCCCCGATACTGGCAGGAGGACCCCGCCGCGCTGTCCTCCACCCGCACTGCCGTTAAAAACGAAGCCAGTCCCGAGGATTTTGGTGTGTGTGCGTGTTTGCGTGTGCGTGCATAGACACCTGCACACGTGTGTATCAGTGTTTATATACGTATTTATTTTAGGGAATGGTAGCAGGGTTGGAGCCACATAGCTTCTCCGTATTTCCAGACAGTTTTGGATCAAGTCGTTTTTGCATGGACTTGAATTACAATGCTATGAATTTACGATTCATATGGGTAACTCTTGGTTTGGTTTAAAGTTTGTTTAAAAAAGCTAAAGGACTCATTACTGCACCTATTCATGTTTTCTTCCTGGATTTGCAGTATCTTAGTATGGT
This sequence comes from Cuniculus paca, assembly GCA_004365215.1. Lineage (NCBI taxonomy): Eukaryota > Metazoa > Chordata > Mammalia > Rodentia > Cuniculidae > Cuniculus > Cuniculus paca. The sequence continues at coordinate 3,783 of RJWT010024131.1, read as the reverse complement.
TTTTTTTTTTTGTTTGTTTTGTTTTTTAATGTGGCACCAGGGATTGAACTCACGACCTCGCGCTTGCCAGGCAGGCGCTTAGGCCTTCGTTTGGTTTTACCAATAAGCACTGTGGGCTCAGACTCTCTACAAAAGGGTAATTTATAAATCATGCTTAAAATACAGTTTACATAATTTTCAACGTAAAAAAATTTGAAGTCAGAAATACATTTTTATGTCTTGATTTTTCTTTTTCAGCATCAAAACCTTTCATAGATAATCTAGTTGAATTAATCTGAAAAAACTGCCTGTGTAAATTGATAAAATCTTTTTTTTTTTGGAACTGGAATCGAACTCAGGACCTCGCGCTTGCCAAGCAGGCCCCTTGCTGCTGAGCTACACTCCCCACCCCAGTTGATACAGTCTTGTTGACTTAAGGATGGTGCACTCCCTGTAGTATGGAAAACTTTTTAAACTACTGAACTACTAAAGGGAAGAAATTTCTCATTGTTTGACTTTCATTAATTCATTTTGAATGTAACTGCATCTTTTTAGGACAGCAAGTTTATTAAATGAGTACCATAGACAGAGACTAACACAATTTATAGTTTATAATAGGTGCTTAGTAAATTGTGGTTCCATATGTTTTTTTTCTAGTTCTATTTTTGACGTTTGTTATCTTAGCCTATTCTTTAGATGTCTGAACTACAGCTATGTTTTTACGTTTATGCATCATTAAACATCTAGAAGGATATTAAGGCCAGAGCTGTTACAGCCCCAAGCACCTGAAAGAAATGTCTAATATTTAATAAAGATTTAATAAGTCTTATATTTTAAAGGAAGGAATGAGTTTATTACAGAAAGCTGTTATTCAGTTCTCTGCAGTGCTAGCAGGCAAAAAAATCTTGTAAGCATTTTTTTCTTTATGTTGTGAACCAATATTTGGTGGAGGCTTTATATTTTAAATAATATAATAGATTTTTTAAGAAAGAAAAATAAAAGATTCACATTTCTACGGACAAAGCTGCATGTCAGTGTGAGTTAGTAAGGAAATGAGAAAAGTAATTGTAACCAGGTATTTGGCACTAGTGCTTAGGATTTTGCCAGTGAACAATAGAACGGAGTGGTGTCCTCTCATTTAAAAGAAATCCACTGTCAGTCATCAAGCATTTTTTTTTTTTTTTGAGAGAACGTTTAGAAGACCACTGACTTCTGCTTTGCAGACTTAGTTTGGATCATCCTTTGAGAGTGCATAGAGCAGTGATGGCGAACCTTTTAGAGCTTTCAGTGATACTAACAACAGTGGCATTGGTCCCATAGGTTCACCACCGCTGGTGTAGAGCACATTAAGAGACTTTCTAGTCTAGGCTGTAGTATCATCTCATCCCAGAACCCAGTTCTTACAATGATGCTAGTTTAAATCCAGAACTTCTGAGTTACAATTTAAACATTCTCCCAGATTGAATAAGTTAATACTTTTAGGATTCATCTGACCAGCAGTTGTCAGCATTGGCTTCAGATATGCCAGAAATCTAGGGCAGGGCATTAGTATTAATATGTTTATTTAAAGCTCTCCAAGAAATTCTAAGGTGCAGCTGGGCTTGAGAATCACTGGGTGGAAGTGTTGCCTGTTGTTCAGTGATATTTTGGTAGAAATTCGTGTGATATCAGAGGCTGGGAGAAGAGAATAAATTTAAGTTTAAAAAAATATGTATTTTGTATACCCCTGTGTTTATCTGAATTTCTTCCTGTGGGCCTCTGTATCCTTGGGTTCCACATTCGTGAATTTATCCATCTGCAGATCAAAAATATTTTTAAAAAAACACTGCTTGAAAGTGCTATCACCTGTGAGAGATACTCTGAAAGAAATTAATCTCATGTCAGAGGCTGGGAGAAGAAAACACTTAAATAAAGAGAGGTAGGGGGGAGTTTATATACAAACTATGTATGTATAGTCTTTGTCACTTTCCTGTCCTGTGACCCAATACCTGACACCTGAAACTGAAAGGAGGAGAGGTTTATTTTGGCTTATGATTTCAGTCCGTGATTGGTTTCAGTACATGGTCTGCAGGCTGTAAGGGAGCGGCAGGATGGTAGAGGGACAAAAGGGAGGAAAAGGTGCTCAACCTTTGACAGCCAGGAAACAGAGAGAGAAAGGAGGAGCCTGGAGTGAGGAAAATACATTCTTCTAAGTCATGTGCCCTGTGGCCCACCCTCCAACCAGAACCTGCCTCCTATCAGTACTTAACTGCTCCTGAACTCATCAGTGGATGAAATTGCTGCCTATAGCACTCACTTGATTCAGTTAACTTTCACACATGTGAGAATTTTGAGGGGGCATTTTAGATCTAAATCATAACTATCCATCTATCTTTATATATTTGAATTTCCTAGTTACAGTTGACTCACATTATCCTCAGGCCATGTTATCTAATTGTACTAAAAAAAATTCCAAGAAAACTATTTGCATCTGCACTGAACAAGTGATTATGCCCTGAACAACTATTTACATATCATTTACTTTGCATTTGGTATTACAGGTAATCTAGAGATGATATAAAGTACATGCGAGGATGTGTATAGGCTATATGCAGGTAGACCACTTTAAATACAGTCTTGAGCATCCCTAGAGTGTGGTATCTGTAGGTGTGTCTTGGAACCACTATCTTGAGATACTGAGGGATGTATTTTGATTGTTAGATTATTAATGAACATTTTAAAATTATGTCTTAAGAATTTTTGATTCCAGTGTAATCAAAGGCTGACGTGCTCAAGTGTTATCTTTATTATATCTTGAACACCCCCAGGCAACTACTAGTACTGGTTCTGAAGATGTTGAGAGTTCATGGGACTTCTGTGATAGTTCCATTTCTTTAAATCACACAGATAGGACATATGTATCCTCGTTTTCCTCAATCTAACCCCTCCCCCCCATACAGTGGGATGATGCTAGTGCTGTACAATTTCAGTGGCTCCGTTAGGTGGGGTAGGCTTCTATGATACCTACTGGTGAATTGCTGTGTCCTCATGCTTGGTATATTTTAGTCTTGGGTTATTTATGTTCTTAAAATTTATTATTTGACTCATTTGCTCCCCAGGTCTTATTTCTCATGAAGTCATACAGAGATTGAGGAATGAGAAGACCACTTAACAGTAACAGTAATAATTGCTCTGTGTTGGCTGCTGTTTTAGTAGCTTGCTTTCTGTTCATTATTTGGAACTCACAATAACCCTACCGGTAATAACATCTACCCTACTTTTTATGGCAAACAAATGAGGCATAGAGAGGAGGAATGACTAGTGTATAAAGTCGCACGTCCAGTGAATGGACAGTGTTGCCTGAGTAGCCATCACACATTGACGAGTCAGGGCTTGCTTTCTGTAACAAGGTATCTCTGATCATTGCAGTCATGTCCACAGTTTATTAAAGAAAAACTTTCATCTGTCTGCAACAGTTGTTCAGTCTAGCCTTTTGTGGTTAGATGGGAGGAGAAGCAGAATAGTAGACTAAGAGTTTATAGAATTATTGGAACATCTGTAACATAGTGTCACTTTGGGGTTTTGCCTCACAAAGATGGAGTTTCCCTGCCATCCTTGGCCACTCAGTTTCTCCCTAACCTAAATCCAATGTGCTAGAAAAGCATGGTTCTCTTACCATTTAAATACATCCAGAATCCAACCACTTCTCAAAATCTGTCCTGCTACTCTTCTGCTCTAGGCAGCTGTCGTTTCTGCCAGTCTCCCTGGGCTGCCCACTTCCATCCTTGCCCCTACAGTCTGTTCTCGCCAGCAGCCTTCGAGTCT
>RJWT010024130.1:0-16581 GCA_004365215.1 Cuniculus paca | reverse complement strand
AGCAATTTTAAACAAACTACATACTGCTATCAATAATAATCACTATGCTGTACAGCAGATCTCCAGAACTTATTCTGGTCTGAAATTTTGTACTCTTTAAGAACTATCTTCTTATTCCCAATTGTACTCCCTGCTTCTATGCATGTGACTTTTTTTAGATCAAACATTTAAGTGAGATCATGTGATGTTTGTCTTATGGAACTGATGTATTTGGGAAGGGAGATTTAAGAATTATATTTTGAGGGTGGCACAGCGTCACCTGGCAAGTGCAAGATCCTGAGTTCAATTCCTGATACAAAAACAAAATTATATTTCAAATGTGGTCACTTTAATGCTCACATTTAATTCTGATCAAGTATTTTGCACATGCACACACCACACACACACACACACACACACACAGAGTTTCTTTCTGCAAAATCCATACTTGATTCCCTTACTATCTAATCATTCATTGCTTATCTGTTGCTGCATTAGTCTATATGTTGCTAATTCCAAATTCAAGCCTAAATATATTAGGGACTCTTGAATCTCAACATTGCTTTCTGGCATTTTAAAAAAGAAAGAAAAATGCATGAGAGACAATTTTGTGATAATTTGTGATCTTTAAATGGATAAGAAAAGCACCTAAGGAGACCATGAATGGCAGTACCTATTGGACAGAGAAGGATGCAGGGTTTACCAAGAAAAAACATGACTCATCTAGAGGGACCCTGGACAAAAAGCACTGAAGTTGGAGTCTCAATTTTCTCACCCTAAACCAAATTGCTGTTAGTATTTTGTGTAGTCTTGGGAACATCTAGCCAAGATCTCCTCATGGAGTCTTCCCCACCTTTGGGGAAACTTGTCTGGGCAATTATTTCTCTGCCCCATTGATATCCAAATCTGAATTTGGCATAATTATTACATCTCGTCAGTCTTTTGATCAGTGAAGGGACCACAGATTATCACTGTCATTCACTTTTGTCTTAGAATTGTTTGCTTTTTCTCTTCCCCAGTTTGCTATGCAGTAATTATAAACTGAGGTATTTGGAAGCCCATGCAACAGTGAGGAGTCAAGTACTGTTTTAGCGATGAAGGTATCAGGAATGCCTAAATCTGTCTGAAAGACTCTTTGTAGTTAGAGGTCAGTGTTTATATGTCACAAGGTTCTGAGAATTGGTCATGTTCCTATAAGAAGATAACTAATGACTCAGATCTGCAAAGTATAAATGAAGCCTGAATTGTAACTCTACTACTCTGCTTAGGAACTTCTACTCTCCTTGGCAACAGATTGGGATTCTATGTCACGTAAGAGAACCAATGTCAGAGAATATTATGCCAGGCTTGCACGGGGACAAAAGATTTCAGACTTTAGAAAAGTGTATTCCTCTGAGCCAGGAAAAGGGTATTATATGAACTTCAATCAGTGGGCATCCATGAAGCTAACAATTATATTTGGCAGTTTATGAGCCCAAGATATGTCCATTCCAGAACAAAAAAGCCAAGTGGATTTATAGATGTTAATACTTTTTAAATAATTTCCAGAAGTAATGTGGCTGATATTTTTTTAAAAAATTATAAGCATGCAAATAACATATAGCATACTTTTGTGTATAACAAATCTTAATCTCATCATTCACAAACATTGTTTAACCATTTAAACACACCAGGGTATAGACTAATTTAGGGTAACAAAGAACACAAAAACCTGGTTGCTCAGTTTGTCATGTGTCTCTGCTAAGTGAGTGGCTCATGAGAAAGCCGTCATTAATGCTCATGAGGGCAAATAGCATCAGTCTTATCTGTATCTTAGAGAAAATACTCAAATATTTCAATTTCCAGATTAAAATACTTGAATTTGGTCAAGTAACAATAAGAACTGAAAAATGATAGTTTTTTGGAGTAAGAGTAACAAAGGATTGTAGGAGTCAGTTCTTCTGATGTTGGGCACACAGAGCTCCAACAGAATCAAATTAACTTATTTGGAATCAAGATCAGAAAAGCTGTAGGAAAGTAGAGGTTGACTCGGTCAAAGCAAACTTTTTTGAAGATTGTTTGATTGGATAAAGAAAGTTGCTGATAAGAGAATGCAGAGGCTTTCATCTAGGAAAGAGTTTACTTCCCCCAACTTTCAGGATTCAAGCTGCATCTGATTTTCAGTTTTAGAGCAGAAAATAGGCAGGAAAACTCCTTGTAAATGAAGTCTCAGTGCAAAAGTGAAGTATCTAAAATGGTGTACATGATGATAGAGGTAGAGCAGCAACAATAGTAAGTAGTATCACCTGCATTAACAACAGTAGCAATAGTACCATTAATGGTAGTAGCAGTGGCAATAAATATAACAATAATGATAGTTGTTGTAGCAACAGAAGAAACAGTTTATATTATAGCAACAGACTGTAACATAGGGATGGACTCTTTGGGAATTTTCTAATTACCCCTCCCAATTACAGGTTAGAGAATAAAGGCTTTATATAAGGTGCTACATAAATAGACCCCCATAAACAGATTTCAATTTTTTTCTTTCTTGGTCTTATACAATAGAACACAAACCTACAAATCTACTGTTGTCAAAATTGTAAAAGATGCAGAAAATCTGAAATTCAAGGTAGTCTTTGCAAAGCATTGACGTATATTTGTAATGATGTTCTCACATTAACTAAGGTTAGTACCAGCAAAAAACACAACTGTACTCTGAAATGTGTCTTAAATAAAAAGAGACACTTATTAAAAGAAAAAAATTTGCTATGCAAGCCTAATTAACAGTTTTTCAGTCTTCATATTAATATTTGCTTTTTAATGCCCATTTTTGGCATAAGTTTTAGAAGCATATAGAATAATGGGTTGTGGAATATTGAAACAAGAAAATCTTGAGGGGTTGCAGTTGAAGGGGTGATTTCATTGTCAAGAGATGCCATATGTCCATACATATGTCCAGTGGAAAGTTCATTTTAGCTTGAACCATATCTCAAACTTATACTGTCCATCCAATTTTTGGAGCTAAATGGACTGGAAAGGCCTAAGAACCCAGAATTCTCCAAAATCCTCAAAACTTGAAGAAGAAAAGACCTTTCTGTAAGATTCTGAATGATGGCTGCCATATGCAGAGCGTATTGTATGCAGACTACACCTTAGCACTGTGATTGAAAGGATATATTTTAAATGTACCTTAAAACAGGGCTTAAAAATAATGGTTGCTTGAAGAAGTTGACTGTACCATCAAATAACACTAAGTAGGATAAACCGGGAATATGCAGAGGGGAATACTCAGAAAATGAACAATTGAAGAAAATCCATCTTCAAACTACTGTTTCAATCAATTTTATAGTGAAGAGAGATTAGCAATTAGTATTAGAAACCATCAGAATGCTCTCTGTACAGTGCTGTGAGTAACTGCTTCCTTTAGGTATATTATATCATGTCTGGTGTTTATTCCAGAGTGTGGTTCAGTAGTCCTCAGATAATCTTGTCATCTCTATAAAGTCATGAATTAAAGGATTCCTCAAGGAACTACTTCAGACAAGGAGCTAACCAAAGTGAACCTTAACTGAGTAGCAAAATCAAGATTCATATATGCAGGCTAGCAAGCCCCACCAACAGCATGTTTGGTAATTCTTTCCCTGGTGCATCACAACACAGTACTGTACTTGCCAGAGTTGGAGACAACTCTATAGGTTATCAAAATATCTTTCCCTCTCCTCTCCACTACTTGGATTCCATTTTCACTTCAACTTCTACTGAATCCATACCCATTGCCATATGGCTTGGTTGGCTCACCTAATCTCTAATCCACAAAGAATCTAATTGGTTTGTGACAAGATAATTCAAGTTCTCTTGCAAAAATGAACAGGTACTTATTACCTTTAAAGATAAATCCTATATCCAAGCATTTAGATAAAGATAGCCTTTATAGCTGTAGCAAATGAGCAGGGATCACTTTGCACATAGTTTTAATGAGTAGAACAGAAGCAAATGATCTGCCATGAGAAAGAGTGCTGGGGTTGACTACACAGATTCTATCAGTGACCAATTTTGGTGCTGTAATTTTTCTGGGGGCTCTGCAGGAAGCTGCAATAGTAGTCTCTTGCTCCTACCAGTATTTGGCCTCAGGAAAAGTTTCCCCAGCCAAGTTAAAACCCCTGGAGACTTGGGGTGTATAATTTAAGCACTAATATAAGCTAAGATGGAAAGGAACAATACTAGTGCTCTCATAATGGAAAGATCATTATTTTTACTTTGTATAGAAAGCAGAGCTGGCAGCTGTGAGAGAAAATGTACCCTTTGAAAAGAACCTACCATTGTTATATTTAAGCTGTTGGGATACAGCCTCTGACTCCAAGGCAATTGTCATGTGCTCAGAATTACCCCAGGAACAGTCACAGGCTTAATGATTTTGAAAGTGGCAATACACAAACAAAAAAAGGTGAGGGGCCAGAACTGAGAAGTGTTTTATGACCCATTATTACTTTCTGGGCTGCTAAAGAATTTGTAAGCATACTCAGAGCTAATGGGAGAATGTCAATGTCATTTTTAACTCTCTCTCTCTGTCCTTTCTTTCTATTCTTTCTTCTTTCTTTCTTCCTTTCCTTTCTCCCTCCCTCCCTCCTACCCTCTCTTCTTTCCTCCTTCCTTTCTTCATAAATATTTACCTGTCTTTCCTTAAATGCAGTACTTAGTACTTGGTCAAAAGATTTTGTTTATAATGTTAGGTTTCCTACATACTAACTGTGTCTATGGCTAAATTGCTAAGATTTCTCTGTTTCCAGTTATTATTCTAGTAGATGTAAAGCACAGACAATGACAGCCTCTGTTTCAGAAGGGCAGATGCACAATATATCATTCTGTACACAGTTACTCCTGTATTCATTAATGGCTACACAAAGTCCAGCAATGTGTTGAGCGTTGAAGACATAAAGAATAGATACACAATAACCCTGCACTGTCAGAAAGTTGCAATGTAGTGCATCAGATAAGGGCATATATGTATATGCCTAAGTACAATCCAGGGTAAAAAGTAAGCACTTAACAAATTTTAGTGTTTACTCAATGATAACAGTTCGATGCACAGACAATTGAACTTGGGGATAGGCTAGCCAGTGTGACATGATATCTACCACCTAGACCTTATTTTTTTTTTTGGTACTAGGAATTGAACTCAGGACCTCACACTTGCCAGGTAGGTGATATGCCACTGAGCTGTAGTTTCAGCTCACCTAGGCCTTTTGAAAGATAATCTCTTTGAATATTTCATTCCCTGTGATGGTGGTAATTACACTTACCTTCTAGGATTTAGATAAAGATGAAATGAAATAATGTGTAATACCTGCCATTCAGAGATGTGTAAGTCTGAAGTCTCTCAGATTGAAATGTTGACAAATTGATAATGACAAGGGAGTACTAAAACACTGAGTCTGAAAGCCAGTGAAAACTGCTGGCCAATCTGGTCTTGGTCCTGCTTTATTACCCTCTATTAGTGTCTACTGTATTCCAGGTAACATGCTGGGGGCTGCAGAGGAGGTTTACAGGAGAAGCACCATTCCACGGCTATAAAGGAGGGAAGCAGCAACTTGTAGTGGGACAGAAACAAGTGAAAACCTGTGGTGTTAAACAGAAGAAGGAAATAGGATGTACAAGGGACACACTAGGCACCAGGCACAGGGCCAGGCACATTAAACATCTCATTTCATCCTTTCAACAATCCTGTGAAAGACATACTATCAGTAAAGTATCTGAGCCAGGTGTGGTAGCACACACCTGTAATCCCAGTACTCTGGAAGCAGTAACTTGTAGGAGGATTGTCATGAATTCGAGGTCAGCCTGGGCTACATAAGGGAGTTCAAGACCAGCCTGAACTGCATAGTGAAACCCTGTCTCAAAAAGACAAGAAAAAAAAGTATCTGTTTTAAAAGGCAGGAAACTAAAATTTAGAAGGCTTAACTCACTTGATCAAGACCATACAATCAGTAAAAGACATTGTGGTATTTGTATCACCGAGTCTTATTGATTTTCATGTTCTTTTTCCTACTATATCATGATATTTCTTGCTAGTCATGTATAGATCACAGTTTTCCTTTAGGGGAGTAATTAAGTCAAAGGAAATGTAAACAATTCAATAAATTGATTCAAAGTGCTATCCAGGTGCAATGCACTATTTTTGTTAAAGTTCTCAAACAAACAATAGTTTTGTCCAGGCAGAGTAATTTACCAAAAAAAGTGAGGACTTTCTTTGGTCTAGAACTCAAGTCACTTTTGTTTGTGGATATTTGCCCAATCCTTTTAGGGGCATAATCTACTGGAACCATATGCAGGAGCTTTCTAAAAGGTTGAGTATACACCCTGACTGTGTGGGTGTTATGGTTCATGTCTAGGTGGCCCCCCAAGCCTCATGCAGTCATGGAGGCTGCTGAATCTAGCATTTGTGATTAGTTCATTGTCTAGCACTGGGATTGGTATTCAGTGCTGTACCTGCCCAGGTGCAGAGCCAGCAGACACTATACGGGAGGGAAGAAGGCATGTTTCTTTCCTCTTTTACCTTTTTGCTCTTGTTGCTTGCACCTGCTGTGAACTGCTGCCCCTCCACCATGCCACCCTGCCTTAGAGCCAGGTGAGTAAGAACTGAAACCTCCAAAAACTGTGAGAAATAAATCTTTCCATCCTTCATGTTGGGCATCAAGTATTTTGTCTCAACAATGAGAGAAAAGTAACCAAGACAGTGGGAAACAAGGAAATCATTTTGGCTGTTAATGAGAATTGTAAAATGTTTATATTATCTAGAACTGTTCATAAATTGAAATATAATTGCATTAGTTGGTAAATATTTAAGGAAATGTGGAATTAGAAAGCAACTCAGGATAACTAAGCAATGTGCATCAAGGATTGGGGTCCTGTAGGTGTAGGCAAAGGCTTTATGAACAAAAACCTGATCACAAGAAATAATAAAAAGAATCAATGAGGGGGACTCATCTTGTTAAAAAGCTTTAGCATGGCAAAAGAAACTATCAACAGAGTGAACAGACAACCCACAGAAGTGGGAAAAAAAATTTTTGCACATATTTCTCAGACATAGGGCTAACATCTAGAATATATAAACAACTCAAAAGGATCAGACCTTCCAAATTTAAAGACCCAATCCAAAAATGTGGATCTGAAATGAATAGACACCTCTCAGAATAAGAGGAACAAATGGCAAATAAATACATGAAAAAATATTCACCATCACTAGTCATTCAACAGATGCAAATTAAAACAACACTGAGATTTCATCTCATTCCAGAAAGAATGGCTACTATCAAGAAATTGACCAATAACAAATGCTGGATGGGCTGCAAGGGAAAAAAAAAATCCTTCCCCAATCTTGGGGAGAGTGTAGATTGGTACAACCACTATGGAAATCAGTGTAAAAATTCCTCGAAAACTAAGACTGGAGTTTTCATTTGACCCAGTTCTTCTTTTTCTTTGTATTTTCCCAAAAGAATTAAAAGCATCATACCACAGTGATATTTGTACACCTATGTTGATAGCAGTACAATTTGTAATAGCTAAATCTTGGAAACAACCCAAATGCCCATCAATAGATGGATGAAAAAAGATGATGTGGTGTGCTACTCTGCTATAAAGAAAGGATAAACTTGAAGCATTTACAGGTAAATAAATGAATTTTGATAGCATACTTTTAAGTGAAATAAATTTGACACATGTTTAAATACTGCATTATTTTTTGATAGGAAAAACTGAAAATGTAAATAAGGACCAAACTGTATAATATATATTGCAAAATGGGGAGAAAGTATTCAAAAAGGAACATGGGAAGGGAAGAGGGAAAGAAGGAAGTAAAAGAAAAAAAGAAATGGTAAGAAAAATGGAAATAAAGATTTTGTAAGTAAAGAGGGGAAGAAGAGTAGGAGCGAGGGAAGGAATTGGGGAAAAAAGAATCAAGATACATTTTGTACAGATACAAATTCCCTATGATGAATGTGATCACTATGTGTATATAAAATGTATCAATACAATTTAAAAAAAAAATTAGGGTCCTGAAAGAAGAAGCTTAGCTATCTTTTGGGAGGTCAACTCACACAACTCATGAGATTAATCTTCTGAAGTAGTTCTTTTTACAGGCAGGATTTATCCCCCTTCAATCTTAGATGTGCATAAGCAGTAAGTCAAAGTTTGACAGGATGTAAAAGAATCTTGTAGCCTAGCCAATGATACTATGAAAGCTGATGAAAAAATATGCTTTTTTTATTTTGAAGTGAATAAAACCAAATGAAATAAAACAGAACAGAGTCAATCAAAACAAAATGATGAACATGGCACATGACTTCAAAACAAGATAAAAGAAAATCAATAATGGCTACCATAATGCCTCTTGTTATCCTCAGAATAACTGCCCATACCACCAAGCATAATAAAATCAGACAAAATAGAACAGAATAAAACCAATAAAAACAAAGCAGTGAAAGCAATGCAGGATTTCAAAACAAGATAATAGTAAAACAAAAGTGGCTACCATGATGACTCTTGTTATCTTCAAAGTAGTTGCCTATACCATCAAACATAATACAATCAAACAAAACAAAATAGAATAAAGTCAATCAAAACAAAATAATGAAAGCAATACAGGGCTTCAAATCAAAATAATAGGAAATCAATAATGACTGCCATAATATATTTTGTTATCTTTGAAATAGCTGTCCATGCCATCAAGTACAATAGTTAGACAAACCAAACCAACAGAATAAAACCAAACTACAGAACAATGAAAATAATACAGGTTTCAAATCACAATAATAGATTAACAATGATCACTGCCTTCTCTTTTTAGACAATTCCTCCCCTTTCACTTTCACAATATCTATTGTGCATTTTGGATTCCACTAACTCCTTTAGTTTTTTATACTAAGGAGATCACACAATATTCACCCATGTGACTCTGAACCATTTCATCCATGAGTATGATGTCAAGTTGTATCCATTTACCTACAAGAGTCTTGAGGTTATCTTCCTTTATAGCTGAGTAGATTTCCATTGTATAAAAATGCCATGTCTTTCTTATTCAATCCGCAGTTGATGGACAAGCTACTCTTACTTTTTTTCTGGTTCCCTGTCACATAGGTCATTGTTCTCTCTCCTTTGACATTCAGTCTATGAATTTTCTTTGTAGTTGAATGTGTGTCTTGTATAAAGCATATTGATGGATCCTGCCTCCTGATCCACTATGCCCATGTTTCTTTCTATTGGTGAACTGAGGACAGCTACATTAATGGTTATGGCCAACATGCACAGCCTTGTCTCTGCTATGGGCTCCCTACTTTTCCCCTCCATTCAGTTGTCTGCCCCACTTTACAGGTGATCTGTTTCTTTTCTCTAACACCTTTTAATATTCTGTTCTTGTGTTGAATTTCTGGAATCTTGATTATTATGTCTGGGTGTAAATTTATTTTGATTTTGGCTAGCTGGAGTTCTATGTGCCTCACTTATCTGAATGTCACATCTTTTTCCTAAGCTTGGGAAGTTTTCTGATATTATTTCTGTAAATAGAATTTTAATGTCATTTGCATGAACCCTGCTTTTTAACTCACACCTGTTATTCTTAAGTTATGTTTCTTTGGGTTGTCTTGCAGCCGTTGAATTGTTACTTCCTTATTCCTTGTTATTTTTAAGAGATCTTCCCTTTCATGATGGCAAGCTGCAAACCTGTCTTCAAGGTTTGAAAGTCTATCTTCAGTTTCTTTCAAGTGGTTTTGCTAGCTTTGAATGAAGTTTTTAATTTCCTAGATAGCTCTTTGAATCTGTTTAAGTATTCTAAATCTTTTTTATATTGTTCATTCATGGCTTCCCTCATTTTTCTATGCTCCTCTATTTTTTTAATCTATGTCTTCTTTAGAGGTGCTTAGCAATTCTTTTATTATATTTTTCATTTCTTCTTTTACCTGAGATAGTATTTCTGTTCTAATTTCATTTATAACCTCATAGAGTTGTTTCTTTACTTCAGTTGACATCACTTCAGAAATTTCAGGTGTGCGACTCCTGATCTCTTCTGTGTTTACATCTCCTGGACTTGCTGTGCTTGGATTGGAGGCCACAGACGGCCTTTTGCTTCTTCATCTTGTCATATTCCCGGGTTCTTCCAGACAAGTGGGTAGTGGGGTCCCATTTACTTCCTTCATTGCCTACACTTTCTCTGAGACTGTTTGGTTCTAGTCAGTGCTGGCTACAGTATCTGATCACAGCCATTGAGTGCACTGGTGCAAGGTTGTCTGCTGCTTTTCCCAGCCTGTGCTGGCTCCCCGATGGCTGGTGGAGTGCACATGGAGGGGGGGCTGGCTGCTGCCTGTGGACCTCTGCTGCTAACCATTGAGGATCCTCCACGATGGTCCCTGGAGTGTGCATGGGGGTGGGGCCATCTGCTGCTTCCACACAGAGCTGGCTACCAGTGCTGGGAACTTCCAGGATGGCCACTGGAATGCATGAGGGTGGGGCACAGTCCAAGCAATTTCCACCCGTCTGCACCCAGCTAGGAGATGCTGGAGGAACCCAGCTGCAGTTCTTGTTCTGGGTTTATCCCACCAGATTCCAAAATGACTCCTGGCCAATTGCTGTTTCCCATGGGAGGACTGAGTCCTCTGCACTCACTGCCAACCAGTGTAATCCTCTGCATCCACCACTTTCTTTCACCACTGTGTTTCTTTGCAGAGACCTCTGGGGTCGTCAGCAGCCATTGTCACTGTGACTGTGGGTACCCAGCTTCCAACTGCTCCTCTTGCACTGTGAGTCCGGTTCCAGGCTAAGGTGTCTCCAGGTACTGCCTTTTTTTTCATTTAAATTTTTCTTTTTACTCTTTCTGTGGACTTCAATTCACACTTTAAATTCTTCCTGGGTCCAAGTGACCACTTCCTTCCTTCTTATCTTCCCCACAATGCTATACTCCAGCATCTGCATTGGACTCTCAGAGAGGCTGTTTATTCTGCTACTTACTGTTCCACCATCTTCCAGGAAGTTCCAAAAAATTATGTTTGCAAAAGAAAGATACTTGGATGGGGAACATTGAAGGGGAGGGCTAAGCATCCCAGGAAAGAAACATTCTGTTACTGTTGATTCAGTGTGTCTAGGGAGAGAGATATTACATATAACAATAGCATATATCCATATTCTGGATGCTAGGAACAGTTCAAGAACCATGTGTACTGCCTAAAGATTTGATTTCTCAATATTATTCATTACTTTGCTTTTTTAATAATCCATATATATATAAATATATATCTTGCTTATTTGCAAAGCATAAACTTGCAAATATATAATTTAAATCAATAGGTTGGTCTCTGAATTATATTATGATGTCATGTAATTTTGGTCATTGAGAGTCAGCCATTAATTTATCATGTATTACATATTAGTTAATTAATCATTGTTAAATAATATTTCATATTGATAATTATATGTTTGACAGTTAATTCAAATAAAGTATTAGTTTATAGATTAAAAAGAGAGTCAGTCAAGTGGTTACTCACCTTTGGGTTCTTGACATTGTTTCTTAATCCATGATACTGATACGAGGTCTCGAGTTATAATGGTTACTCCCAGAATATAACCTAGACACACAGTTTGGACATCTATTCAGCACCTTCAGTGCTGATATTGTAATTTTAGTATGTTATGCAGATTGAAAAAATTCCTAATCTTTTTTCTTTAGAAGTTATTCCCTAAGCCTTATTCAATATTCTCTCCGAAGTTTGTTTTTCCATTAGAACTTATATTGACCTAAAATAAATGCATAGAAATATCTGTGTTGTAATAAATTGGCACCTGTTAACTCTTGCAGGGGCTTGAAGGTAGGAAAAGATAAAAGTCATCAGACATCATGGTCTTAGACAAGACGCAATGCTGTGAGGGTGAAATGGGGTTTGCAGCAACTGAGAAACTAATGAGAATGTAAGATTTCTACTGTCTTAGGAGTTGAAACCAAAAATCTTGGGGGCAAGTCTGAGAAAGAAGATATACAGGAGGTGAGATTATTTTAGAACTTCCCTCATTACTAAGAAATCAAGAAAGACAAGCACATGCCCAGGGCTGCACACATGCTCAGAGAGATTTTAAAATGTCTCAAATATTTACCTCCAGTGGACCTTCTGGATTGGCACAAGAAGAATGTTGAGAATGAGACAGAGTCATAAGTAGATTGGTCACACATCAAAAAAGTGCACCAACGCCTAGACATTCTGGTTGACAATGTGGCTTCTTTTTCTTGTACTTTTCTTTTTTCCCCTCCTTCTTTAGCTGTAGATGTTTGAGGAAACTCCATCAAGACATTAGTTTGATTAGTAGGCAAATGGAACATAAATTTCAGTGCTGTGGTGACGAATAATGCAGACTTTTAAAAAATAATAGAGAAAAATCACTGAATATAAACAAATGACATGTAACAAACAGCAATAATAAATCCTGGGGATAGGGAGCATCTTATGTCTAGAGTCTCTACATTGTATCATTTAGAATGTCCATTTTCAATGAGAAATCATGAGGTGTGCAATGACATAAGAAACTCTGCCTATTTTACATGCAACAAAGAAACTAATAGAGGGTCTGTGTGCAGAAGTTCAGGAATTACACTTAATAGATGAATTCTTTAAATCAGCTCTCTTAAATGTGTTCAAAGAGCTAAAGAAAACCATGGCAAAATTGTAAAAGAAACCAGAAGAACAAGTTTTCATCAAATAGATAATATAAATAAAGACATAGAAGTTATGCTTTATTATTGCATATGTTCTAAACAGAGCAATTAGTTTTAATGTGGTATTTTCACACATGCGTGCAACACACATTGATCACATCTATCTGTATCCATGCAAGGCAGGGTTACCTTCCTTTGTCCTGTCTCCTCTCCTCCCCAAGATCCCCTTTCTCTTGTCTAATAATCTGTCCTATATTTTAATATTGTCCCCCCCAAAAAAATTTTCCATCAATGAAAGAAAGCATGTGACACTTCTCTCTCTCTCTCTCTTTTTTCATTAGTGCATGTTTGGAGCACTTGCAGGTTACAGTGATCTTGGGAGTGGGTACATGTGCATAATACAGCCTGTTTGTTTTTTAATCCCCTTCCCTCCTACCTCCTCCTCTAAATCCCCTTTCCCCATTTTCATTCTTATAGGTATTGCTAATTTTAGCTTATGTTTATGACATATTTGTTTGTACTCATGGAGATTATAAAGTCCCTGTACATAGCACATCTCTATTCTGCTTATCTTCCCTTACAACTCTGCTTCCCCTCTTCCTTTGTCCTTGTTCTCCTGCACCCCTGCCCATTTGTGAGTGACCTGTCCCCTTGCCTTCTTCTATCCATCCTTTATTATGCTCTTTGTTTGTACTTTGCCTTACTCAAATGAAAACTATCATGTGCTTTTTAAACTCGTGTGTTTGATTTATTTCTCACAACATTATATTTTCCAGGTTTATACATTTTCTTACCAATGCCTGGAGTTTTCCTTTATAGTAGTATAATACTCCATTAAGTATAGATACCACAGTTACTTTATCCAATTATCTGTTGCTAGGTATACAGGCTGCTTCCAGGATTTAGCCATTATGAATTGCACTTCTATCAACATTGTTATGCACGTGGCACTGTAATATGACTGATTTCTTAACCTGGCTGTTGCGAGTTATGCTATGATAAACATGAGTATGCAAGTAAGAGACATAAATTATTAAAAAGTCAGAAAAGAACTATTTCACTGTTAAAAGTAATTGAAATGAAAAAAATCATTGGAGAGATTCAACAGCAGATTTAAAGAGGCAGAATCAATTTTTGACAACCCTGAATATAAATTAATTGAGATTTATTAGTCTAAAAAACAAAAAAAAATTAAAAATTATTAGGATCCCAGAGACTGGTAGAATACCATCAAGAAGGCTGAAATACACATAACTGGAGTCTCAAAGTGAGGGGAAGAAAGAGTATTTGGGTAGTTAATGGACAAAGTTTCCCAAGTATAATAAAAAACTTTATACAGTCAAGAGTCTCAGTGAACTCTCAGCAAGGTGAAAGGACCTTAAAGGAATCATTGTCATATCATATAATCAAATTATTGAATTAAAAGAAAGAAAGTTCCTTGAAAGCTATAAATATATTTTGTTATGGATAAGATATAGGATTATGGGCCAGTTACTATCAGATACAGTGAAGGCTAGAAAGACTCAAGATCACATAGTTAAAATGTTAAAAGAAAAATACCATCAACTAAAAACTCTGTTTCAAAAACTATCTTTTAAAAATGAAGGAGACACTCAGGAGGCTGAGGCAGAAGAACCTTGAGTTTGAAGTCAGCCTGGGCTACATAGTGAGTTCAAGGCCTGTATAAAATGTATAGTAAGACCTGCCTCAAAAAGAAAAAAAAATAATAAAAGAAGAAGAAGAAGAAGAAGTAAAACCGAAGAAGAAATTAAGACATTCTAGATAAACAAAAGCCAAGGGAGTCTGTGACTATTAGACCTTCTCTTTAGGAAATGCTAAGGGGAATCATTCAAGCTGAAATGAAAGATACAAAGCAGTAATTTGAGCTGTGTGGAAAAGTACAAAAAACATGGAGAAGTTGCTTCTAGATAAATATAAAAGCCAGTATTATTATATTTTGGCTTGTAACTACTCTTGTTTCCCCTATATAATTTAAAAGATAAAGGCATAAAATAAGTGTTGTAAATCTATGTTATTGGGCAATAAAGCTGTAAAAATCAGAGTTTTGTGTACTATTGAAACAATTGGCATTAACTCAAAGTTGATTGTTAGAAGTTAAACTGTTGGTTGTAATCTCCAGGGTAACCAAACAGAAAAACACTAAAATATAAACAGAAAAGAAATGAGAAGAGAATCAAAATGTTATACTAGAAAAATCAATCATGCAAATGAAAGCAGAATTGGAGAAAAGAGGAACAAAACACATAAAGAACAAACACACACACAAAAAAAGTAGCAAATGGCAGAAGTAAGTCATACTTTATCAAAACTTATTTAAAATGCAATTGAGTTAGACTTTGCAATGAAAAGACAGAGGCTAACACATTGGACACACGACATGAATAAACAAAAGGAAAACATAACCCTACTAAATTATCTCATCAAGAGACTGAGTTAAAATTCTAAATTGCAAATAGTTTAAAAGTGAAATAATGTAAATGATCTTTGAGAATAATAACTAAAATAGTTAGAATAGCTGTATTAATATTAGATAAAAAGAATTTAGTTCAAAAAACGTTACAGAATTATACCACTAATTTCTTTTAGTTCAGTGAAGGGAATGGTTTGTGATTATATTGTTTGATAAATTTTGCATGCCAATGTACTGTAATGTGGGCAACTGCTTTGCAGATAACAATATACAGTAATTAAGCATTGTTAATTTTCTATTATCTTGTTTTGAAATTCTTTATCATTGTTTTTACTGTTTTTCCTCTTTAAAATAAAAAAAAACTGTTACAAAAGACAAAGAAAGAGCTCATATATTGACAAAAGTCAATCCATCAAAGGATTTAATTCATATATATATATGAGTTATACATACATATACATATGCACACATATATATGTATATCAAGCAACAGAACCTACAAATACATAAAGAAACATAGAATGAATAGTGAAGGAAGAAATAGCTGTACAGTAATAGTTTAGTTGGGGAGGTCCATACCCTGGTTTTACAGTGAATAGAAAAAAATCGATAAATAAGGAGGCAGTGGACTTGAACATCATCGTAAACTAACCAGATGAAAGAAATCTTTACATTGTACTCTACCCAACACTGGACTTTTGTCAAGTGTAGATGAAACATTCTGCAGGATAGATTATGGGATAGGTTATAAACTTCAATAAATTGTAAAAATAGTAAAGCAATTCAAAAATATTTTCTCTGGCTAAGATGACAACATGTTAGGTATCAATAACATAAAGGAAAGAGGAGGGTAAAAAACTATACAGAAATTAAAGAGAATATTCCTAAACTGTCAATGAGTCAGAAAAGAAATTACAAAGAAAACTACTAATACTTTTAGACAAAAGAAAACCAGCCCTATAGTGCTGACTCATCACAGCCCTAAGGCAACAGGGCCAATCAACTGTGGACTGAAATCTCTGAAATTGTGAGACAAAATAAACCTTAGATCTTCATAAATTGCTTTCCTCTTATAGTATAGTAACAAAAAGATGACTAACACAATACATTTCTATCTTAAACATTTTTAAATAACTGATTAATATATAAAATTGGAGTATTTCACAGTACTTCAGTACATGTACAATTTTTTAAAATTCATTTATAATGTTGATTACTAGAGGCTGGAAGAATAGCAGTGAGGAAATGGATATTGACAAGTTACATAATAGTCACCCACATAGTGTTAGATAGAAGCAATACGATTTAGTACTGTAAAAAGCAGAGTAGGGACTCTAATTCATAATAACCTAGTATCTATTATGTAAAACTGAAGGAGAAAAGTGTGGAAGCCCAAACAGAAAGCAATGATAAGAGGATGAGAAAACTAAGTATCCTTGGTAGATCAGTACATGTTGTATACATGTGCCAAAATAGAAGTCATTTCTTTTTTTTTTTTTTT
>RJWT010024129.1:0-16576 GCA_004365215.1 Cuniculus paca | reverse complement strand
AAAGAAACCACTCAGTCAAAAACACAGAAATTTTTCCTTCGATTTAATCTTTTTTCAATTTTATAACTTGTTATTTTTATCATTCCTTCATTGGGTTTTTTGGGAGGGTTGTTTTTTTCTCCCTTTATATTTCCTCTCATTTAGTTTATTTTCTTTCTGTTTCTCTTTTAACTTTTGAACTTTTTTCTCTTTCTTATCTTTATTTCTTTTTTGCTATCTTTTTTATTTTTTCATTTGTTTTTTCTTGTGACTGTTATCTAACACTATTAATTGGCTTTTACTTCTCAAGAGGAATCCCATTTTGCTTTGCTTTCCTCATTATCATATCCCTTTGATTAATTTTTCAAATTTTACAGTTTTCATTCTCCAGTTCCCCAACCCCACTACCTTTACTAATATAACTAAGTTTTAGGATTTTCTAGATGGCAAATTAAACTTATGTTATTACTGTTGGACACTGTTCTATTGTTATTAGAAGTACAGTTGTTTCATTTAATAGATATGTACTATAGGTCAATAGTATGTTAACACTATAGAGAGTTAGGTAGAAATATTACAGGTAGACAGACAGGGATGGGTATCCATAGCAACTGTGGGGGAGGTCAGACCTCAAGACAAAAGACAGAATGACTATACCACATAGTTCCCCTAGGGTGGACAGCAGTGATTGGTATTCTAAGTAGGTATCCATCACTTTGAGTGAGGGGCCAGGAAGAGCTACTGACCCACCCCTTCCAGGAAAAGCCCCTGTTCGAGCCCATGCTTGCTGTGACTTGCTCCCCCATTTGATCCCCACTTAATCAATATTACCTAAGCAATTATACTCATAATCTTATTGGTTGACCGAGGTTTTGTCGCATCTCATACCTGCCTTGTGATTTCCATTGTATCAATGTTACCTAAGTGACTATATTCGTAATCTTATCAGTTGATTATAGTTTTTCCTACCTTAGACCTGCCTCACCCCCTGGTTTGGCTCTATAAAATTCCCTTGAATAGTGGGACCCTTGGCAACCCACTCAAGACCCCTTCTGTCTCTCTTAGAAGCTTTCCTTTCCCAATAAATGTAGCTTTCTTTCCTCATTAACCTCCATCGTTGCTAGAATTTATTCTTCGATTTTAGAGAACACAAACTCATATCAGACATCTAGCAGGTAGAGAGCTATATTTCCCCTATATCAAATATGTGGTTTGTCTTAGTGTTCATATGGGTAAGGGTGATACATTATGAGTCCTGAGGGTTTGTCAATATTCATTTTGTCTTTGATGCTGATTTTATTACTGTAGCCAATTGTTGCTATTAATTGGCTTTGTCGGAATACCAGTATTAGGATTGACTTGGGGTCATTAACAGCACTGCAGCCCATTCCTAGAGAACTAGTTACTGGGACTAATATGCTGCAACCTCTCATCCAAGGAAATGGAGGTATTTGGACCCTGGGACAGTGAAAGTCCAACAGTTAGCTCCACTCAAAGGACACCACGGAAAAGTAGAAATTAACTAAAGAAGTCTCCATACTAGCAACAAAACTTTCCACTATAATTAACCTGGAAGTCTCAGCACAAAACAAACCAACAAACAAAAAATGAAAACACAAGAAAAAAGAGCAACAAAATGCCTCCAAAAACTCCCAACTCCCCCAAAGCTAATTAGTGGGTATCAAAAAGAAAAAAATCAAAAGGCATACAGTCGAATTATTCAAAATCACATCACAGGAGATAACAAAACAAATGAAAGCATTTGGCAAGCTCACAGAAGATATAAGTAAACTAATAATGGACCAAATAAACAAAACAATCAGCAAATCTACACAAGATACTAATAGAAAGCTAGAAGACCTAAACCCAATGAGGCAAAACATAAATGATCAGCACAGAAAAAAATTAGAGTCCATACAAAGATTCCAAATAGAAAACTAGGAGCTTAAAAAATTCTATCGAAGGTATGGGCAGCAGAAATGGCCAATGTCAGGACAGAGTGTCAAAACTAAAAGACAGGGTTGAGGTCAGTGACCAACTAATGAGAGATACCTAAACAATAAAAAAACATGAATGGTGGGCCCAACTGCTCCTAAATGATGTTAAACAGGTTAACTGGAATTAGCGAAAAATCAGAAAACAGCACAAATGGCATAAAAAAAAAACCTGTTTACTGAAATAATAGCAGAAAACTTTTCAAATAAGGGAAAAGAATTTAACATTCTGATAAACGAGGCATAGAGAACCCCAAATAGCCATGATTGGAAAAGAACCTTCCCCAGACACCTCATAGACAAAATCCCAGAAGTCCAACACAAGAACAGGATTTTAAAAGTGGTTAAGGAAAGGTAACAAATCACTTGTAAAGGTAATCCATTAGAATTAAATTACTACAGATTTCTCAACACAAGTCTTAAAGGCCATAAAAGCTTGGAAAGCCCTAAAAGAAAACAACTTCCAACCCAGATTGACATATTTTATGAAACTATCTTTCAAAATTGATGGAGAAATAAGATATTTCCATAATAAAGAGCACCTCAAAGAGTCCCTGACCACCCAACCAGCATTACAAAAAATTCTCAAGGAAATCTTAGACAATGAAGCTAACTATGTCAAAAGTTTTAATAGAATGAATATGCCAGCTAGGGCGAGCAGTTACTAGAAGGGAAAAACAGAATCAGCAACAAGAAAATAAGGCAATGACAGGAATAAGTCAATACCTATCAGTAATAACCATCAATGTGAATTGTCTCAATTCCCCCATCAAAAGACACAAACTGGCAGAATGGATCAAGAAACAAAATTCAGTGGTAGCTGTATACAAGTAGCACATTCAATCTACCAAGAAACTCACAGACAAAAGTCAAAGAATGGAAAACAATTTTCCACACAATAGGAACCACCCCCCCAAAAAAGCAGGTGTAGCTATCCCGTATTTAGACAAGGTGAACTTAAAGCCAAACTGATCAAAAGAGACAAAGATGGTCACTACATATTGGTTAAGGGAACAATTCACTTGGAAGAGCTAACAATTATTAATACATATGCAGTGAACAAACATATTCATCTTCATAAAACAAGTACTACTGGACATAAAAGACCAGATAAACATAAGCACAATTATAGTGTAGGATCGCAATACTTCCTCATCACAAATAAATCAACTAGACAAAAAAATCAACAAAGAAATTTCACAGTTGACCAAACCTTTGAACAAATGAATTTAACAGGTATCTACAGTGTTTCCACCCAAAAGCAACAGAATATACATTCTTCTTAGCAGCATGTGGGACTTTCTCCAAAACAGATCACATACTCTCCACTGAAGCAAACTTAAGTATATGCAAAAGATCTGAAATGGTACCATGCATATTATCAGATCAGAGTGCAATGTAATGAGAAATCAGTGACTAAATCAGTGGAAACTATACACACTCTTAAATAAACAATGGGTTACAGAGGAAATCAAGGAAGAAGTAAGACAGTTCTAGAAAAAAATGATAATGCCAATACGACATATCAGGATTTATGGGACACAATAAAAGCAGTCCTTTTTTCTTTTCTTTTTTTTTTTTCATTGATTTCTGCCACTTCTTTCCTTGTACTAGTTTTATAATTGGATCACTCGTATTTTTCCCATGACCTTGAGATGAATTGTTAAGGTATTTATTTGGGCTCATTGTTTTTATGATGTGGGCTTCACAACTGTAAGTTTCCCTCTTATCATGAAACTTTCATTTCCATTTTCCTAGTAGTACTATTGATTGATTGATTGATTGACTGATAGATTAATTGATTGATTGATTGCAGTACTGGGGAGTTGAATTCAGGACCTTGTATATGTTCAGTAAACACTCTACTACAAGCTGATATTCATTTCCAGCAGTGTGAGATTCCTGACATTCCTTCCCTAAAAATCTTCTTTAAAATGTTAGATAAAATGAGTAGCTGTATTCATTAGTTATTAAGATATCTTAATTTCCAGGGGCCAAAAATGAAGTGGAAGTCAAAATCCAAAGGAGTATAGTAAATGGGCACTCAAGCAGGCAGTGGACCTTAAGGTCATTTGCTAGTGTTTTCTAAACTAGAGCTTTTAGTTTTAACAGTTTCCAGGGGTGTAAGGCAGACAGGGGAGGCTGACAGCAAGGCAGCGCAGTGCCAACATGGAGACTGGAATGGGTCCCTGAAGGCCCATATTCCCAGGAAAAGGGTGAACTGGAAAATATCTGCCATGCAAAGAAAAGTTTTGTGTCTCAAAGTTGATTTTGATTGAAAGGAAAAATAGTCCCTAGCCCCTACCAGAGGTAAAACAAGTAAATAAATAATCACAAATCAGGCTTCAAGCCTGAATTGAAATGGATTCCACCTATCTATTTTGAAATGATTTTAAGTAATAACAATAATAAAATTAAAATGGTTGGGGTAATTAGCAAAAACAAACACAAATAGAAGAGACATTCTCTCATTTCAAGCCTCATAAAATTCTCACAGATAATGTCTCAACAAAAATGAACTCATAATAAGAAAAAAACACAATATCAGCCAAGTGCCGTGTTGCACCACTACAGTCCTAGCTACTTGGGAGGCTGTAGCAGGAGGATTGCAATCTCAAGCCTAACCTGGGCAACCCAGTGAAATCTCATCTCCAGATAAAAAATAAAATGAATCAGGGATGTGGTTCAGTGATAGAACACTTCATTCTCATGCGAGAGGCCCTGAGTTCAATCCCCAGAACCACACACACACACACACACACACACACACACACACACACACACACACAAAATCACAAGACCACTCATGGAGTAAAACACCATCAGAGTTAGGAGAAGCATCAAGCAGCTGAACCAGGCACATGAGGATGTGTTGGATACTGGAATGATGACTCATAACAGAGCTTGGCAAACTCTTCTCTCAAGGGTCAGATGTGCATACTTCAGGCTTTGCAAGCCACACAGGCTCTATCAAAAAACTCAGCTTTGCTGTGCTAGTGTGAAAGATGCTGTAGACGATAGTCGGTGAAGGGACTGGCGTGTGTTAACTATATGCTATCACTGTAGAACTGAAAAACGTAATAAATTGGCAGATGGGAATAACAAAACTATTTAGAATACACTACAGAGAGGTAAAGAGAAAATCGTGAAAGGGATGTTTAGTGATGTGGAAGTTTGAAACCTTTAAAGATTCAATCAGTGTCAGAGAAAGTGACTAAAGAGAGTAGATAGAAACAATATTCAAAAGATTTTATGGATCCTAAAATATTCCAAAATATATTCACCTACAGACTTATCCTCATGAAACTATAAAATAATTTCAAGAAACATTCAAGACAAATTAGTTTAAAAATAGAAAAGGAGACAGTTTATCCTGCTTGATATCTGACCTCTTATCAATATTAGAAGCCAAAGGATTGTAAAATGTCTTCAAAGTATTGAAAGAAAATAGTTGACAATTGATAATTGCATAATCAGCAAAATATATCTTTCAAGAGTAAGGGTGAAATACAGAACGTATTCAGATAAAATGAATATAAGATAATTTACTACCAATAGAGCCTTAGTGAAGGACATATATTGCAGAAATAAGGAAAATGACTCCAAGATGTAAGAAAGATAGTCATGCAATCAAAGAAAATGGCAACCATGTGGATAAGGCAAAACAAAATCAACCCTCATAATAACATTTAATTTATGAAGTTATAAAAGTTAGAGGTGGAAGACATGGATGTCTGCAGTAGAGGCCATATTCTGTTTCTTACACTGGTAGACACAAGAGTGTGTGGGAGCACATAAACATGCATGTGTGTACGTGTGTGTGCACATGCATATACAGATATACACACATGTTGCATACTTCTGTATATGATGCATTTCAGAGAATATTTTCATAGGAATAAAATATACAGTAATAACCTGTTAAACTTAGAGTCCCTAAGTTTTAGGAGAAAGGGGATAACTTCAACCAAAAAAATTAAAATCTTAAAGTTCTAAAATATTAGAGGAGAAAAAATGGAATAAGAAAAGGACTCAACAGAATAAGTAGAAAATATGAAAAACAACAAGAATATATTCAAATATAGCATAACAAGGATCACAATTAATAAGAGTTAAACTTACCAGTTAAAAGATGGCTGTTATTTCAATTCAACCATATTTTTCTTACAAGAAACACACTTAAAACATAAGCACACCAAGTTTTTCTGAGTCAAATTATGGAAAAAACTACCAAAGTCAAATGAATTTTTCCAACAAGCCAAAAAGATCACTTGCTACAAATTTGTACAAATTAATACATCAAAAAAAAACAAAACAAAGCTGATATATCATTAGACCGAGGAAAAGAAGTCAGCATAAAGAAACAAATGAGAAAGACCTAAGATCAGAATTAATATTCTCTAACAAACCCAAAGCTTGGGAAAACCGTTCCATCAGTGCTGTACTGGTAGAATTCACACAAGCATTAAACCTGAGGGGACCTTCAGCTCCGGGCACTGGAGCAGTGCTGCCCAGAAAGGAACAGGGCAAGCTTGTCCTCTGGTCTCACCTGCAGCCAAACTAATTCTCCCAGAGGTGCCATGCCTGTTGTACTCCTCAGCAGACCTTGAGAGTACCAGATACAGGGATACACGTTGTACTGTGCAGAAACGGCGGCCCTGTAGGAATCATTCCATTCCCTGAAGGGCTATCCCACGGCACCTGCTCCTTTCTAGCTCACACATTGTCTGTGATCTTTGGCATCTGTCAGTCCATCATGAACTCGGTTGTTATGTCCAAGTGAACTTACAAGTCCAGTTTCTGGGCTGACACAACTGACGACTGGTCCATTCATCATGGCAATGCCCTGGGCAGCGGCCAGCCAACTGGCCACTCACCAGTACTGACACCTGATCCTGTTCAAAATGTTTCAGATGGGAATGAGTTAACTAGGCATGGCGGGGTCTCTGCACAAGACCAAAGATGACCAGTTTTTTCTATAGAGTCAAGATTTCAGGCTCTGTGGGCTGTAAGTTCAAAACTACTCAACTTTGCTTTATGATTGACACCAAGCAGGCAGAAACAACATAAACAAATAGGTCTACCTGCATTCCAACAGTATGCTGTTTACACTCATAGGTGGTAAGCCAGAGAGGGCCCACAAGTCAGAGTTTGCTAACTGCTGCAGCAAGCCGAGTTTTGACAGCAGAAGCTGTGTATTTCTTCTTTGATCTACCCGTGCCCACCCAGGGCATCTTATTGCTCGCCATGTCTGTAGATTTGGTCTGAATGTCTTGCTGTGAGGCCTTTGCATGGTGGTGATTGCGGCAACACGGAGCCATTCTTCCCATCCCAAGGAATCTCCCAGGGGCCTCCTTCTTCAGGGCAGAGGTCCTTCTACAGTAACCTCGACTCGTAGCCTCCAGTTGACATGATCCTGTGGTGCCTCTGCTTTGGTATAACAATCCCAGTCTCATTTGCTGGCTACTGAAGACAGTCCTGTCTCTAATCTATGTGTGCTGAGCTGGAAGAATGACACATGATTATCTTGACTGCCTTCCAAGAGCTTCTCAGTACATATTTGCTGGACAACTCACTGTCCTAGTGAATTAAGTTTAAGAACTAATTTTGGCAGATATGGTTTGTTTTCTTCATTTTTTTTCTTTGTCTTTTTGAAACAGGGTCTCGCTATGCAGTTCAGGCTGGCCTTCAACTTGCTTTGTAGCCCAGGCTGGCCTTGAACTGGAAGCAATCCTCCTGTCTCAGCCTCCTGAGTGCTGGGATTACAGGCGTGAGCCACCACCCCCGGCGATACTGTTTGTTTTCTGAAGAAAGTTTAAACAGCCAAAAGAAGGATTTGAAGCAAGAAAACATGTCACCTACTGGAGTTAAGGGGGAGTTGACCCTTCAGTGGCTGTAATCTCAGCTGTCATGCTTCCCGTCTCAGTTACTTTCTCATCGCTGAGGCAAAACACCTGAAATCCAAAGTTCAAGGAGGAAAGATTTATTTCAGCTCACATTTTGCAGAGGTTTCAGTCCATAGTCCACTGGCTCCAAGGCAGAGGAGAAACAGTTGATGGTGCATCAGGCAGGGAGCAGGGAAGCCGCAGCAGCAAGCCTGCCTTTCCCTTGTAGCCCATCCAAGATACGAACCTTTCGGGTGGTGCCACCTGCACCCAGAGTGGGGCTTCTGTCTTCAGTAAATTCATTCAGCCACACAGAACTATGCTAATTCCAATGAGGGAACTAATTTAGTACCACATCCGCTTAATCTCAGTATCACGCCTTTAATCTACAGTCACACACCCTAGATTCAGCCACCTCTGAAAAGCCCCATCTTTGACCACATGAGGACATCTAAACACAACCCATAGCACCCCCTACTTTCCAGTGATGAGGGGAGAGGCTGCAGCTTTGCTTAAAAATCAGTGGGTAATGGGATCCCTCCAGCCTTGACTACTCCAGCTCAGGGAGCTCTCCGTGGCCTGGCCCTGGCAAGGCTAGAGGCCCCAAGGAGGCTGTGTGGGGTCTCACCAGCACTTGTATCCCCTCTGGAGCTTCCTTAGACTATGGGGTACAGAAAGAAAATCTCTATTTAGACTGTGAAATCTTGAAGAACAGAGATTGAAAGTTATTCATCTTTGAAATCTAAACAGATAGACATCTTAGGATGTGACACACGCTCAGAGAAACTCCCACGGGTTCCCTTGGGCGATGTTCCTGTACCCCAGTGACCTGCTGCCTCCAACTTGTGTCTGGCCTCAGCAGAGTCACCACAGATCCCTAACAGTGAGCTGCACAGAGTTCCAGAAAGTGTTGTCCAAAATACCAATTCCTCACTTTTGCACATAAAAATGTGCAAAAGGCTTTTATATGGTCTTTCTTTCCTTTAATCTACATGGAAACCTTGCAAAACACAGGTACCTGAAATGTCATCCAACACCACCAAATTATGAAGTCCTATTAAAATAAGATTCCATCTACAGGTCTATAAGCCCTCAAGAGCTCAGATTCACCACTACCCCACCCCCCCAAGCTCACCACATAAAGTCTCCCCCAGGCACTCCTGGGTGTCCCAGCAGTGGTTTCCCATTACCCATGAACCACACTCTGCTGTCCTGTCTCCATTGTGATATATCCATGGCTCACTGGTCACTTAGAGCTGTGCTTTTGCTGCTGGTGTTTGCCCGGAGTCCTTTTGATGGGATGGAGAGTAGTGGTTCTGATCTATTTTGCCAAGAGTTTTGTCAGCTGGACCCCAAGGCTATGTGCTGCTCCAAACCTACTTCACTAATTTGGATGGCAGATCAGGAATGGAGAAACATGCGCAAGAAGGGGAATAAGGACACGGAACACAGGTGCCATTCTGCCCTTCCACTGTCCTCCTGTTACCTCTGAGCCTCCTGCAAGTAGGGATATCCAGAAAGCCTTCCTTCTCTTTCACCCCAAAAAAGGCAAATGCTCATATATGTTATCACAGTCATGCAGATGGCTCAAGAGAAGAGTCAGTTATGTTCACATCTAATTTCTGCCAAGTCTCCACCATCCCTACTATATCACATTATCTTCCCATCTTATGGTCAAGAACACCGAGATTTACACCTCATAAAAATAACTGACTAGGAGAAATGGGGCCTGACTCAAGTCTTTGGCTTTGAAACCACTCCTCCCTTCATTTTACCACAGATAAATAACTCTATGCCGCACCTCCTCATTGAACCAGATATGATCCGTTTTCTGTTTTTAAATGCCAAAGTTAACTTTGTCCTGTTCCTAATTCTTCCTTTCTCCCTCTCATACATCGTTATTTGGCAGAGCCGAATAGTAAGGGGTCCCCTGGCTTCAAAACGTGTTGTTTTCTGCAGAAATTTTAAGCAACCAAAGTAAAGATCATGATTGCATTTCCAAATAAGCAAAAGCCGCCACTGTTTAGCTTATGCTTTACCCTCAGTCTAGAAAGTGGAAAATTCTTGCAAGAAAAGTAATTTTCTGCATCTGTCCAGCTTCTTCACAATGTAGCTGATGCCCTTTGAAACCTCCACCTAGAGCCAGAGAATAGACGACTAAATAGGGAAAAGAAATGTAAACCATAGGAAATAAAAACTTCATCGAAGTGTCACATTTGAGCCATTGTCTCGAATGTTTTGGATAACTCTACTTCTAGTTTAGGAAAGAAAATCTGAAACAGAACAATTACATCACAAATGGAATATTTATGTAGTTATTGGGATAGAAAAACATTCAGTGAAGGCAAAAGCTGCATGATTTCAATGAGATCCAGGTGGAATAACCTTTTCAGCAAATGCCTGCGGACCTGCCCGTAAAAGTGATGAGAAAGGCTTAAGACAAGAATAAATGCCAGAGTGCCACGTGCTCATGCTGCCGAAAGCCACTTCCTCTCCAACTGGCTCCTTCCCATACACTCCTACCGTCCACTCTTCCTCTCCGGCCTCCTGGTGCCTCTGTTCACTGTCCTCCCTGCCCCACCAGGGGCATCCCGCCTGGGCCAGCACTGGGGAGAGCAGCAGCGAGGAGAAAATGACACACACGACTGGTTACAGTAAGAGCAACAACTGTGAATCGCTTGCTAAGCATCAACTGTAGGATTGGACACTGCACATGGATTCTGTATCCAGACTGCAACAATCGTACAGTGTGCATTTTATAAGTGGTCCCACTGTATAGTTGGAGAAAACAAGATTTGGAAAGGTAAAGTTCTTCGCGCAAGATCATACAACTAGTTAGTGGCAGAAGAGCTCTCAAACTTAATCTGTCTTTAGAGTTACTCTAACCTGTAGCCCAAACGTCTCCCTATAATAACTGCTAATTATGGGTATGCTTTATTGTACTCTTTTAGTTCTTTTATCTTCCCTCAAAATAAATGCAAAAAATAGATGCCATTTTATCAATGTGAGAGTGATGAAATGATATATCCATCAGCTGAGCATATATTAAATGGCAGGAAACATGTGTGTCTTCTCTATGCAGAGTTAGGATTACGATCCATATTTTATACACAGAGCCCCTAAGACTCGGAACAATTAAATAACCTGTTGGAAAGTAGCAAAATTTGGAAAGTGGTCTGAATCTAGTTCTGACTGCCTATACCACACTACCTACAAAAGGGCTTTTCAGTGAACCTCAAAAGTTAACCTGCCACCCTCAGGTGTACGTGTGCTCAGGTAGCACATGATGCAAGGTGAGAGGCATATAGTGTCAGAGACAATTCCTGGGGAGCAAAGGAGATGGGGTGGGAGTGCCAGGGTAGGGACCCCAGGCCTGGGCAACTTGGAGGTGAAGCAGCTTGCTTCCCAAGCCAGACAATGTGGAAATGGGATGTGCAAAATGGGGACCCAATCTTCACAGGAAGAGGGACTGTAGTGTTAGAGCAGGAGTAAAGGATTTCCTTCCTAGCCCCTCAGGAATCAGAGGGACACTAAGGCTTATCTAATGGGGAAAAAATGATGGGAGGCCAACTCCACAGGCCTGTCACTGCTCCATAGCTTGCTACCTCTCCACTAATCCCACCCTCTTCCTAGGATTTGCTTTCCACTACTCATAACCACTTCCCTTCCTCCAAGGTCAAAGTGGATACTTCTTTTTGTGTTCCCAAAGAGAGCCACAGTGCAATGTGCATGGGGTCATTTCTTCAAGTCACTCTCCTGTACCTGTACTTGTGTGCTTCTTGACCCAAGTCACATTATCAGTCAAGTTAAGATCTTCAAATTTTTTCCCTGCCAGCTTCTGCCAGAGGCATTCCATATTTGCTCCTGAAATGATCACCAATACTCCGGTAAGCAGAAGAGCAGGTGAAATCTGAGAGGAAGGTTTTTCCATACACATGATTATTAGCAAAATGAATGAATCAATGAATGCTTTACAAAGAATGGAACACTAAGAAAGTAGAGGGGAAAAGAGAAAGAAAGTCAAATGTGAGAACCAGGCCATCTGGAGAAATCACTGGGCTAGTGTGAGTTGTCCCTCATGTTATTCTTAGTTGAAACTGAGAGGAACTCAGTTTATTTTAGAGCACAAGAAAAACCCCTTATGCACTAAAATATCTCTGACACTGAATCACAGTGGACAAGATGCCAGGAAAAAGTTGGACTGTTAATGTAAGAAGCACAGCATTCTCACATAGGTGAGGTAGACTCTTGGAATAGAAGGAGTAGTTATTTCCAAAGAGACAGGAAGAAGCAGTCTCGTATGTGAAAAGGGGATGCAAGAAAGGTAACATGCTTCTGTGCAGAAAGTCCCAATGGCTAGAACCTCAGGCAGCATGTAAGCCAAGAGTCCTCCCGGGGTGAGGATTTACCGTGGATGCCCAGGAATGGCCGAGGCTTTCTGAAGGTATAACTTATAACAATAACTATGGGCAAGCAGTAATAGGCGTCGGGAACTATCTGTTGAAGGTCACATTTTGCCAAAACAAAGAAATTTATAAAACTTTTTAATATACTTAACTAACAAGTTCAGCTCTCTGAAAAAGGAGAATCTGGAATTCTGGATAAAAATTCTTTTTTCTGGGTAAAATTTTAACCAATGAGAAAGAACTGCTTTCAACATAGAAATTATAGGGATCTTGGGAGAATGTGAGCATGTCTTTAGGGAGTCCACATCAGAAAGGAAAGGGAGCATTACATAAATTCCAAGGCAATGTAATAACGAAGAGTCTCTGTGAAAAGGGAAAGCATAAGTAAACTCATAAGCCAGTGTGGCCACATAGAAAACATTCTTACGAACCCATGTTTTTTTTTTTAAGGATATGTTTTACAAGCAATAATGAGGGACAGATATCCAAAAACCAATACCAAAAAAAGAAGAAACAGAAAAAAAGAAGGTTTAGGAAACCTAAAATTCCAGCTAATGGAAAATCCAAGAAGCAAGTGAGATTAACAAAGTGCTCCATGATAGATTCAACTGACAGAGAGAGAGAGACAGACAGACAGACAGACAGACAGAGAGACAGAGAAAGAGAAAGAGAGAGAGAGGCAGGAGAGAAGAAAAATATGAAGGAAAGGAAAGAGGGGAGAGAACCAAAGAAGAAAAACTACAGAAGGAAAGAAGGAATAAGAGATACAGAAGAGAAGGAGAACAAAGACATGGAAGGTCCAGGAAGATGTTGTAATGTTAGCAGGTGAAAAAAGCTCAGATTCTATCCTCTGGATCGAGGAAAATAAATTCTAAATTCTAAATGTGCAGCAAAAGAGACAATGGAAAAGGCCCACAGTAAGTTATGAAATAAGGAAAAAATCTAAGCACAACAATGATTTCAAACCCCTGGATCTAGAGTGTGAAAGGAGCTTGCAGATGTAATCCCAGAGCACTAGCTGTGAGTTTGAGAAATTGTGGACAATACGAAAGGAGTCGGCAGCCTTGGGAAATGTTCTACTTTGCAATATGTTAGGGGAAAAAGTAATAGGTTCTGGGAACTATAAATCCAAAGGATGAGTCCTATTGGGCCCTGCAGTGGTCACAGAACATCTGATTTTTTTTTTTTTTTTTTTTTTTTTGCAGCATGGGGGATTGAACTCACGACCTTGTGCTTGCCAGGCAGGCACTTAGGCCACTGAGCTAAATCCCCAGCCCTAACATCTGATTTTTTAAATGAGGGTTGTTGTCAAATTAGAGTCTTCCGATGGAGTAATTGCTGTGACGAAGAAGTTGGAAGCCATACCATATAAAAGAACACATTGAGAGAAGAATATATCAAAAAAAATAAGATGCCAAAGAATGGTATCAAAGATTTGAAATATGACTGCATATGTGAAGCTAGACAACTATTTTGAGATGCTTTAGAAAGCACCAGAACCAAGGGTACAAATTTTAAGTGAGCAGATTTGCTCCTAATATGCAAAGAGATTTTCTGTTCATTCATTCAACAACTATCACTGAGCATTTTCTTTGTGACACACATTGTTCTTAAGCACTGAGGATACACAATAAATAAAGGTTTTCCATATTTTCATGGGATTTACAATCTTATGCGACAAACAAACCATGAACAACCAATAAGTGACATAAATCACAGATTATACAAAAAAGCCAGGAAGGAAAGAACAAGTGACAGAGAGTAACAGGAAGTGTCTGTTTTAAAGTGGTAAGGACAAACTTCTCTGAGAAGGTGATGTTTGACTGAGACCTATACTACAATGAGGGTAGACTTATATAAACACTTGGGCCAAAGAGAACAGGTGATGCAAAGGCCTTGAGACTAGAAACCATTTGTTCTGTTCTCAAAACTGAAGGGCACCAGGATGATATATTTAATGGGCAAAAAAGAGAAAATGCTAGAGATTATGAGATAAGGCAGAAAAAGGAGACAAGATTTAAGGTCTAAGAAATTGCCACTACCAGAAATTTAGAATATAGTCTAAGAGAAGTGGGAAGTCACTGAAAGTTTTGAGCCAGAAGCCCATAAAAGCCGACACCGGTGTTTTGAGGAGCACCGCAACTGCTCCGTGATCAATGGGTCAGTGAGAACCATTGGGAAGCTATTGTACTGTCTGGATGAGAGGGGGCAGATGTGTCAGTTGAGGGCGAGGAATCCAGTTGGAGAGAAATTCACTTGAAATACTTCCGAGGTAACAGAGACCAAATTTACTGACAGATTGAATAAGTAGCTTGAAAGATAGGACCAAAAAATGACTAGAATGATCCCCAAAAGTCTTTGGTGATAGGCATTAAAGGGCTACTGGAAAGGACACTATAAAATGGAACCAGAACTGACAGGGTGGATTGGAAAAACTGAGGCTGTAAGCAATTCAGTGATGACAACAGAGTACCTATTTCAGGCTACTAGTGTACCAGAAATTCCAGAAAATAGGCTTTGGGTTTGGCATAATTCTTAAGATGCAAACAAAATTTTGTCATGCACATCCAAATATTATTTTTATAGAAACTCACAATGCTCCCAGTAAAAAACAACAGAAAAATTAGCAAAATAGCATATATATACTTTGCTATATGAATATATTTGCATGTATTATACATGTATCTAGTTTATAAAAGTGTAGACATTTTCTCATAGCTTAAACTGTAAAAGATGTCCATGTTTCCAAAGCACATAACACATTAATACTCAACAGACACAAATACCACAAATTTTGCTAAAGACAGCACAACAGCATTCTTATCTTGCAATGTCATCAGGAAAAACCATCATTTGAAAAGTTTTTGAAATTTAATAACCTTAAGACATTTTCATGTCAGAATGAATTTCAAAAATGAGACCCCTTCCAGCCCTACTTTACTCCCAATAATCTCACCTAACTATACAAATATGACCACCTCCAAGCATCATAAATATTGGGTACTAATAGCAGAACACATGAGAACTGAGCTGCAGCAAAAATTTTTTCTTAGCATTTATTGATCTTAGAAGGATTACAAGACCCGAAGCACAGAGAACTGTTAAGACTGAATCCGTGGTACGGCCAGCCTTCCTCTCCTGCACCGCTACACTCTCACAATTAAACACTGGGGTCTCAACTCCAAATTACAAACAGCTTAAACTCAGCCACACTACTCAAGCTATCTACAGTCAGGCCACACAAAATATCAATGAGTTAGGTTTATGTGGGAACCTCACCCTGGCTCCTTTTCTCAACACTAAATTCATTTTCCATTGAATTTTCTTTGTGGGAATGGGGGGAAAAAAGAGAAAAATACAAGCAGTAATGTTGGCCAGCAGGTGTGACTTTGCATATTTCTTATTCAGAGACCTAGTCTGTGGTTTCAGCTCCAAAGGGGTGTTTTGTCTAGCTGTCTGGCTATAACACGGGTTGTCCCATAAACAATTTGTCATAGTGTTAGAACTGCATATTTGGAGGACAGAGATAGCACATACCACATGGTAAAATGTAGTAGTGTTGTCAATTATAATCTTTGGCCACAAGTCATTTCTTAGACCAAATGTCATGAACCCATCAGAATTTTGTGCCCATTGAGTAATGGGTAACAGACTTTCAGGTCAGTCTGCCTGGAGGACAAGCTGGTTAGAAACCACAAAATATAAATGGCTCAAGGAGCTTTCAGACAGTAGCTTTTGAATGGCCCTTTGGAGAAAACAATGTTTGAAATAGAAAGATTTCAGTACCAGATGCGGGTTTTGACAGAGATAACCTTAACGATGTTAAGATCGGTCTTTAAAATACCTCCTTTTGGATTTTTTACCCACTCAGCATTTGTTCTATTCAGTTGTGCTGGTGAAACATCTTTTGGAAAAAGGCACGATTTAAAGGGTAGTGGAGTCAGCCCCTTGAATAAAACACTGCAAGGATGTCTTGTAAATGAACCGTGCTCTCGCAAAACAAACTCCACTCAACCCAGAGGGGGCACTGGGAAGCCTCTCCCTTTTAAAAGTTACACTACAGCTTCTGTTCATTTTTATCCACTGGAGAAAAATACTTAGAAGTTTCCAAGTCATTCTGAGGGTGAAGTCCAGGCAAAAAAATGGGCCAGGCGACATGGAGAGGCCCCGGAGGGCGGAGAAGGGACCGGGCGACCAGCAAAGGGCCAAAAAGGGAGAGTGAGAGGAGCGGAGGGGTAAGCTGAGAAACTTTTTAAAAATCAAGAAGAAATTCAGAGAATGGCAAAGGGAAGCATGGAAGAAAAACAGCCCA
>RJWT010024128.1:0-16575 GCA_004365215.1 Cuniculus paca | reverse complement strand
CACACTCTAAATCCAGCTGCCTCTGAAAAAGCCCCACCTATGACCACAAGGCTTCGGGGGACATCCAAACACAAGCCATAATAGACAACAGATCCTTCTCAAATGATTAAAGGGATCAAGAGACGGAGAGAGGGGAGGGAAAGGTGATTAAAAAGCGAAATTAAGATCTATTATATACCCATGCCCACTCCACACAAGAAATGTAAATATGTACTGCAAATGTGTAATAATAAAGATAAATAAAGGGCCAGGGATTTAGCTCAGTGGCATAAGCGCCTGCCTGGCAAGCGCAAGGTCATGAGTTCGATCCCTGGTGCAGGAAAAAAAAAAAGTACTAAAGATAAATAAATACATAGATATTTATTTAGCAAATATTTATAAAACTTAAAAATATCAAAAGCAATCAATAGCTGAATTAAGCTGAAGGATAATGTATAATTTGAATCTAAGAGATGCAGGCTTCATGGCATACTATTCCTTTAGGTCATAGAGTGTTTTATAGAGGGACCATAAATAACACCTAAAAAGTTCCATCAATGTTAAGGGGAAGTATCCATCCTCATCCAGGTCAAAATCCCTAATCATGAAGAAATGTCGAGCATCCTGAAATGGTGGCAAAAAAAAAAAAGTGGATTGGCAACTTCACAAATTTGGTCATTGGTAACATTTCCATATTGGGTAAAAGCAATGTCTTTTAGTCTTGAGGAGACTCAGAATAAATTAGAGGAATATTTAAAGAATTCAAACTCAAGTAACTATTTTTTTGCATTGAGAAATCACTGCATTTTTGTTTTCGCAGAATTGAAATATTTAAGAAAATTTGTCCAAGTGTGATGATCATATCAGGCTAGGCACTAGAAGGTTGAACTGGGCATTTTGCACTGAAGTAGAACTTCACAAGTGGTGTTATAATAAAAATGTGTTCCTTCACTAGCAGGCATTTATAAATATGAAGTTATACCTTTCGGGAATCTTGCCAACTTTTAGATAATGACATTAAACTACATGAATGGGAAAATGGTCCTTGACTCATTGTTGTACTTATGTTACTAAAAAATTGATTGCCAAAAATGCACAAACTATACTCCTACCTTTGCTATTTCTCTTTTCAAGTTTGAAGAGTCTAATACATGATGAAACTGTTTGAAGTAAAACCTGCCTGACATTTGATTCCTGCTTCATTCTTCTCAAATGAAAGATGAGCTATTCTGTATTTCCTCGATATATACATTATCTTCCATGGATTTTTTATTTTAAAAAATATAAATGAATCCATAGAGTAAATACTGACAGTCATTAGGCTATGAGAAAGTCACATAAGTTATTAAGTTACATTTTTCAGAACCTCGTTTTACCTGAAATAAAACACACAATTGAAAAGTCTTTTTATAATTCACAGGTTAAAACAACTGAAGTTCTAGTCACATAACACAGCTACTGTGCTTTCATTTGTGTGGAGACATACTATTTTCAGCTTCATAGTAAATTATTTTGCAGAGTTCTACAAAGAGTCCTGGGAGGTTAGCAAAACCTGTAGTGTTATTCTTACTTGACATAAGGAAATTGGTACCCACAGAGTTTGCCAGAGGAAACACAGTAAGTCAGTGACAGTGCTAGGAAAGCCATCCAGAAGTCTCAACCCCTCTGCATCTGTGTCCCACAGAATCAGCTCTCAATGGTTAGGTCTCTCACACAGTTATTGCTTTATGTTTTACTTCCTCACCTTGCTGTGCGATTATAGTTCTTAGGCTTTTTAATTCATGATGCAAATATTAAAAATATTTTTCCAAGCAAGCTAATTGTATTTTAGTGCACACAAATTACAATAGCTTGACTGGGCTCCAAGACTCTATTCAAGAAATATAGGTCAGTTTTTTTTGTTTTTTTTTATTCATCTTACATCTCAACTCTAGCCATAGTGTAGTTAAGGGAATAGGACTGAATTAGAATCTAGAAGGCCCATTTGTTTTGTTCATATCCTTTCCTGGTACATGATGACCCTGACAAATCACTTACCTTCTTTTAATCTCAGGTGCCACACTGGTGAAATTTGGAATAATACATGCTTTTCTTGTCTTGCCAATTTTGCTCCATTTTTATTGAAATGTGTGAGATAATATATAGAAGATTCTTTGATAAATTGCAAACATTCTACCAAGGCTTTTATTCTTTCTTCAATATCACAGGTTAAATCAAAGAAGAAAGTGAAAAACCGTTACAAATTTTAGCCTTAGCTGTTGTTAGAATTTATTTGCTCCAATGATACAAGCTGACCTTTAGTAAAAATTTCCACAGAAAAGTAATTCAAGGGTAGAAGTTTACAATAAGCTTAGTATCTCTCTCTGAAGTACAAAGGTGCATCAGTTAAAACAAGGGAAAATTCCAAGGTTCTATGAATGAGTGTAAAGGGAACAAACTAATATTAACCCAGGGTGGCTATAATTTAGCAGTTTGCAAGTTGCTTTTAGACTTCGTTTGGCTCCTGAATTCCGTTTTCTTACCAATTAAAGGCATTTTTTTAAAGACAATTCTCTCTCTCTCTCTCTCTCTCTCTCTGTGTGTGTGTGTGTGTTATTCAACCCAGAGCTAAATGTATACACTAAATGTGTACGGATGAAATTTTCAAAACTTTTTTTGCCTTTCAAGCAGCATTATTCATAGAAGATTCATAGAGCCAAGAATGCAATCTAGTGCCCAACATGAATACCATTCAAAGACCTGACAGAAATGTCCTAGAATGGAAGTTATAGCATTTTTTTTTCTGTTCTGCTCTAGTGGGGAGGAGGGTAGCAGAATTTGTCAAATTAACATGCATCTGAATGGTAGATTGTATTTATATCCTCAGTGTTCTTGTTGTAATAAGG
Source organism: Cuniculus paca (assembly GCA_004365215.1). NCBI lineage: Eukaryota > Metazoa > Chordata > Mammalia > Rodentia > Cuniculidae > Cuniculus > Cuniculus paca. The sequence continues at coordinate 13,711 of RJWT010024128.1, read as the reverse complement.
AAATGCACGTGACCATTATCTATTTCTACCCATTCTGCCTAGCTTTTGAAATTCCTTTACTGTATAACTCTTGAGATAAGAGATTTTGATCAATAAAAGTAGATGAATGGAAGTGAATAAAAAAAGAAGAAAAAGGAAAAAATTGATTTGTGAGAAAACTATCATAAAACAGATACTTCCTTCTCCAATTGCAAGGTAACTTATTCTCATATCTACATGAAGACTCTCAAACATATTATTGGCACACATGTACTGTTTTAAGTATGTTCTATACTGGATATTGGTCAAGTCACTGAATTTTGATATTGACAATTCTTCTTCCTCTAGCTGAAGAGAACATTTATCAAATGATCTTTCTGCAGCAGAATATCTTAGCGCTGTAGTGCTTGCTAAGTAGAAAAGTGGGTTTATTGTGTTCAATCTTTTTATAAACAAATGTTTATGGTTCCTTAAACTGACTTGAGAAATGAATTTCCATCAAACACATATTTTTGATGCTGACTTGCACTACTTGCCTCAAACAAGAATTTAGAAATGGTTCTTTCAAGGCATTTGTAGTGAAACAGGTAATTTTTTACTTATAACTGATTTAAAAAATTGTATACTTGTTTTTGTTCTTTCAAGACCACTTTTGGTTCTAAGTTTTGCTGAACTTTTTTCTGAAATACTGTCTGCCCACATGTCATGTTGGTAGTTCCCAGGCCATTTGAATGGTCCTCTAGGGTTAACAGCAATTACTTAGTACAAAAGTTCGACAATCAATGAAATCTGGAAAACGGACTAGATTAAACAAGGTTTTAAAAGATGCCACTGGATGAGTACTCACAGCCTTTAAAACTTATAAATGTGAATCCTCCAGTGCAGATTTTTTTTAAGACAATGTCTCACTGTGTAGTTCAGATCAGCCTTGAACTCACCATGTAGACCAAGCTGGCCTTGAACTCAAGGTGATCATCCTGCCTCAGTCTCCCAAGGGCTGGGGTTACAGGTGTGTGCCAACACACCTGGCTCCAGTGCAGAATTTAACAGGTAATATTCACTCCAAATGTGTTTGACCATGAACCCTTTTCCCAGGAAGGTGTCTTTTTGGGAAAAAAATCTGAAAATTGAGATCAGCATGGACTCCCAGAAAACCTCTACTACTTTGTAAAATCTAGTTTACAATCTGGATTAGATTCTGAAAGCATTCCAGAAGAAACTCTGATATTTATTAGCTATCACAAACACCTTGTTGAGACTCAGTGTCCTCAGCTGTAAAATGAGAATAACAATATTTACTTCATGGTGCATGCCTATAATCCCAGAACTTGGGAGGCAGGAGAATACCTGTGAATTTGAGGCCAGCTCGGACTATGCAGTGAGCTCATGGCCAGCCTGACTTCAATAGCAAGACGCTGTCTCAAAAAAAAAAATTACTTCAGACCACATAATAAGAATTTTGAAAAGAAAAAAACAACTAAGTGAAAGTGCCTCATAACTTGTATTTTGATTTTGAAAATACAAACCATTATGGAAACAATAGACACAGCATTAAGAGCTGTTCTTACTAAGCATATTTGTCCTACTCATTTTTTAAAATGTGCTGACATTAGATGAATGATCTCTAAATGATGATGATGGTGTATTTTAGTCACTTTTTCATTATACTCAACAGAAAGTCCAACATACCTAACTTCAAGGAGGAAGAGGAAAAGTCTATTTTAGCTTGCAGTTTTTAGAGGTTTCAGTCTATGGTTGCTTAGCTTCAAGGTAGAAACAGCATGGTAGAAGGGCATAGTTTAGAAAAGCTGCTAACTTCGTGGCATCCAGGAAGCAGAGAATGAAAGAGGAGCTGAATACAAGGATATAACTTTCCATGTCACATCCCTAGTGGCCAACCTCCAACCAGGCCTTACCTCCTAACAGCATATTTGATTATGAGCTCACCAACAGATTAATTCACTGATATGTATAGTGTCACTATGATCCAATCAACCTTTCAAATATCCTACCTGTGAGCACATTCTGCATATTTAAAAAAACATCTGCTGCCAGGGGAAACAATAACCAGACCCCCATCAACCACATCTACAGTGGCCTCTGGATGGCTGAGCTTGTAGAAAAACTTTCCTATGTGCCCTAAATGAGCAGGGAGCCCTGGTGCTGTTTTCTCAAAGCAAAGTCTTTCCAATGAGTTTACCCTTTTACACCCCTGAGCCTGTGCAGGATATGGTTCGGCCAATTCCTGAGACACCTTCAAGGCATTTTCCTATTGTCCTATTGCAAAGTGTTTTTCTTCATTTTAATAATCATTTCAGCAACCATGTTCCCTATGGTCCCAACTTTCTAGTGAACTTATAAACATTTCACATCATTTGAATGCACTCAATTTTCCTGATGATCACTATAAATCTGGCTAAACGCCAGCTGTGCCAGTGCTACAGCCTAAACATTGGATAGTTTGAAATGTCTTCTGATAGATCAATTAGTCCACTACCTTTAAATTCAACCTCACAGAAAGTCTTAAGACATGGACAAAACATAGACAAATTATTTGCCAGGCTGAAACACACACACCTTCATTCCAGTTTCCAATATAGTCCTCATTCCCATCTGAAATTTCATGAACCTGGCCTTTACTGTCCCCATTCCTATCTGCATTTTGACCACCATCCATAATCACCCATCAAGCTCAGCTTACAACAACCTAAGGCTTCTTCAGCCTGCACCTTCAAATCTTTCCAAACTCCTCTCACAAACCAGTTCCAAAGAATTCTGAACCACATGGTCAGGTACAGTCCTATTGGTACTTCTCTGGTACCAATTTCTGTGTTACTTACTTTCCTATTTCCAGTTTTCACCTGCAAGTTGAAAGCAGAGAGGTTTACTTTTGCTCAGAGTTTTCAGAATATTTAGTCCATAGTTGTTTGCTCCAAGACAGAAATTATATGACAGAAGAGGATGGCTTAGGAGAGCTACTTACCCAAAAGCAGTTAGCAAGCAGAGAGTTAGGAAGTGAAGAGAGACAGTAATATAGCCTTCTAGGTCATACCACCTCTGATCTATCTCTAGCCAGACCCTGCCTCTTAGCAACACAAGCCATGGATTAATCTACTGATGAGTATAATGCCCCCATGACCCAATCGCCTTTAAGAAACCTACCTTTGAACATATGAGGCATGGGGGACATTTTAGATCTAAACCATAATTTGCTATTAAAGAGAATACTTCTCTTTTGAATGATTCAAGTAATAAAGCATTAACTGGAGGAGAAATAACTATCAAGTTATTAACCATAAAGGAAAAGTTTTTAAGTGGCTCAGTGTTTTACAACAATATTGCATGAGAATTCCTACATATTCCTTGTAGAACTAGAGATGATAATTACTAAAGGGTAGATTTCATTATAGTTGGTAAAATAACAGACTATCATTCTTCTCACTTAGATTAGCAATGAAATGCAAAGAAATGAGAAAGACCAATTATGTAAGTAAATGAAATAATTTTGTTTCACCCGCCTTCTAGCATTACCTAGGTGGCTATTGAAGACCACTGATGGTTCCATAACATCATGAGAAGCAAGGTATAGAAAAATTTGTGTCCAATTTACACTAATATAACAAAATACCTGAGACTAGGTAATTTATAAAATCAGGAATTTATTCTCCCGCAGTTCTAGAGAATAAAAAGAGCAAAATCAAAGTGTCATAGGGTTAGGGCACAGTCTCTCTACTTTCAAGAAGGCACAGTAAATGCTGAGTTCTCTAGAGGAAAGAAACATTTTCTCCTCATGTGTCAGAAGAGCAAGAGAGAAGACATTCCTAAAACCTTGTTTTATAGTAATATTTAACATTGCTAAAATAGTGAGTTGGTTGATGAAAATCTCTTAAAATGTAGTTGTATTGTGCTAATCTGTATTCCCCCTCCCCAATTCATATGTTGAAATCCTAACTCTGAGTACCTCAGAATGGTACTGTGTTTAGGGAATGGACCTTTATTTAACAAGGTAATTAAAGTAATATGAGCCCATATGGATAGGGCCTTATCCGCATGACTGATTTCTTATCAAAAGAGGAGATTCAGACATAAACACACAGAGTGAGGGGTACAGCAAGAAGATCTGAAAGACTTGGAGAGATGCCTTAGAAGAAATCAAGTTTGCTATCAACTTGATCTTGGACTTCTATCTACCAGAATTTTGAGAAATAAACTTGTGTCATTTAATCTACTGAGTCCGGTATTTTGTTATAGGAGCCCAAGAATATTAATATAATACAGTAATTAAATATTTATTTCTGTGCTTTTAAATTGTCCCTACCCCGAAGTGACATTCTGGAACTGCAACATTATTATGAATCTAAGACCAGGAAAATAGATCTGAATGACTCTTCTGTCTGCTTATACTTGGTTCATGTTTTAGTTGAAACTGTCCTCTTCTTGCACACATTGTTATCTAATAAAATCTCTGTAGCTTACTCAGAAGTGGACTTCTGAGACTGAAAATCTTGAACTGCCCTACATTAGGAAAGTGGTAAAATATAGTTGGTCAATACAAGGTCAGAAAATAGCCCTAAAGGCCTGATGGGGACATTGAAATTGCAACTCACATTTCCAACACCAGATGGCAGTTCGGCTATCCAAGGAGAGCTAGGCAAGCAAGTTGTTGAGCTAGGGTGACTCTGAAATGCAGAGCAACTAAATTCTAGATTTTTATGAAAGCAGGTGAATTTAAAATCTCTATGTGTATAATTTTATACTATTTCACATTAACATATGCAAAATAAAAACTTAAATAAAGCAAATCTGATCTGATTATATTAGTTGCTTTTCTTTCACTGATTATGCAAATCCTGGCTCCGTGATTTACCTACTAAATAGTCACAAACATTTGACAAACCTCAGTTTTCTTACCTGCAAAATATTTACATGCATTTGACAAAAATTTTTTAAGCTCCTACAGTCTATACAACATGTATTCTAGAATCTGGGAATGTAGCACTTTAAAAATGACAGAAATCCTTGCTGTCATGAAGCTTACATTCTACTCACTAAAATCTAGTGAATAACCGGAGAAGCTCTAGCATTTAAAATCAGATGCAGGCTGTGTACCAGGATGCTAAAGTGACATTCTCTATCTCAGTTTTCACTGAATTCTCAAAGGCTCTGAACAAAACGACAGGCTCAAAATATTTCTCCATTTTGTAGCAAGGTCTTTGATACAACATAAATGTACTATTTACAAAGAGAGTGGTCAACAACAGCAAATCTTAGTTCAATATATATCTCAAGCATGTGGAAGAATATGGATAGATTGAAAGAAAGGATTGTTTTTAAAGAGGATTTATTTAGAGAATGTTGTAGGAAGACTGCATGGGGAAAGGAGGGTAATGCTCCTTTCCTCGCGAATGACCCAGGAGAGTCATTGGGAGGACTTGACTTGAGTTTCCTGGAGTTGAAACACAGAGAGCATGGGTGAGAGGCTGTGCCTACTTATGCCTGTGGTGACAGCACTGAGAGAAGAAAGATGCACTGGAAGTAAAGCACATGTCTACTGCTGATTGGCCAAAACGCACAAGTATTTCTTATGGACCAGATGTGAACTCCAAGGAAATTGAGACTCCCTATTTGGAAGGACAACGGAGTTTACCCATAAAGGAGCTGACTGCCACTATGATGCACAGGGTACGCGGGAAAAACACTGATGAACGGTCACTATGAGGCACTGCCAGCCTCACAGTCTGAGGGTCTCAGCAGCAGTGTCTCTGAGGCCTCCATCAAAGACAGAGCTAGCACTGGATATCATCACCCCAGGGTGGCCTGGAGTTTATACCTGCGCCACCTTACTTGTCCTCTCACCTTCGCTCCAACCCCAACTCTGAAATGAGGTCCACGAGGCAAGAGGAACGAAAATGGGTTCCCTGGCCCCTTCCCCCAGTGCAGAAGTCCAGCCCATGGCAGGCCCACGCTCCAGCAGCAGGGCAAGAGCACTAACTCTGAGGTAGTTGGAACACTGTGTCACTGCACTGAACATTTTAGTTACAAAAATGAGAACATTGCTGTGCTTAGCAGGGATTAGAGGATTTACGCTATGGACGAGAGGATTTATGCTTTTGATGGTACGAAACAGGGAGGGAGACTTTGTGGAGATGTGAAGAGGATGTAGGGAAGAAGGGAGAGGGGAGCAGGAGGTAGAAGAGTAAAAACGATCATATATATATGAATAAATAAATGTAATTATTATCTATCTAAACATATACTAAAATTAAAAAATTAAAATTAAAAATTATTATGGGATCCACATGATAGAAATGGGATCTGAGGATAGAAAATGGGATCAGAGGGTAGAACGTATTACCCCTTCTGATAAAATGAAAATAGATTTATCATACACAAAGGGCTTAACATAGCACATAAATAATTGCGATTTTCTCATTGTTCTTCTCAGCCATTCCAATGGGTTGTGAATCGATGGTTTTTATGCTGGGGACTGAATGAAGTTTGTCAAGGATGCCAAACGTAGTATACGGTGAAGAGTAATGAAGCATGACTCACACTACTCTTTAGTTCCTTCCATCATCCACACCTGCGGGCTGGACTTGGTGCTCTAGGGTCCAAAGAGAGAGAACTATCTTGTGCTTGAAAGTGTGATTCAGATTTTCCAATCTTCAGGTCATAGTCCTGGGAGCAGTTTAACTAGTCAAGCAGGTGTCAACGTGATTAAGGAAACAAAGTCAGGGGCGCCGGAGGGTAAGTGTGCATGGAATAGGCACATGTGTAAGTGAGCGCGCAAGGTGAGGGAGACTGGGTTATTTCCAGGATGGTGGTGGTGACCCAGTACTGGCCACCAAAACAAAAGCATCAGAAACACTTCTTTCCTGCAAGACAGTGGGGTGTTTTCGCCAAGAATGTCACCCCTTTCAGTAAAGGCAGTGTTTTTCAAAGTGATGTTCTGCCAGTTCTTTCAGGTGTTAGCAGTAATATAGTGACAAAATAAAAATATTCCATTAGTCAAACTTGGGAAATGCTACACACTTTTTCCTCCCTGCTGGGACTTGTACATTAGCTTATGAAGGTCTTCAAAATTGCAAAGGGTATTTTTGATAGAGCCAGCATATATACTGACAGGAGGTGAGAACACTTTTTGTCTCAGCACACTTGTTAACATCCATCCGACCAGTGTTCTATATAACACTTTTCTGCAAAATGTAAGATTAAGGCATTGCTTCAGAAAGGCTCTGGACAAAGAAGCATCACGTAAATAAGGCAGTACAGAGATTTTCTGAAGCTATCAAGCGCTAAGTTCAAAAGCAGGGTTACAAAGGTCCAGCAGCATCCATGGAGAAGAGCTACGTCTGATGTGGTGAGGAAGAATCAAGAAAGGAATGAACATCACAGTAGCTGAAAGATGGGAGACCGAGGGAAGGGAGCAACAGAGAAATTCAGTGTTTCATTCTGTGTAAAATAAGATGCAAAGATAGTGCTTCGTGGTCCCACAGTGACAAAACACTGGAGCAAGATACAAGTACTTCGGTCTACAACTTCATAGTAGTGAATTTTACTTACTTACTTGTAACTTTAGCACTTGCTATGTGTCAAGCACTGAACATTCACTATGTGATCACAACTATTAATTCATCAAGTCTTCCATGTAACTTAAAACGTAGACAATACCATCCTCCCTTTCCACAGATGAAGGAACTAATGCACAAAGATATTTACTGACTTACTAATGGGATAGGATTCAAGTCAAAATTATCTGCTTCCAGGGTCCATACTCTGCTCTATGCTGCCTTTGCAAAGCCGTAGAGTAGAACACAAAACACTACGTGCTTAATGGCATGGGGTGATCCTGTATCATTTACTATTTCAAACTCCAGCTGCCGATATGAAGGGAACCCTCCCCACACACACACACAATTCTAGGTTCTCTAAAATAGGGAAAATATCTTCGCCTTGATTAAAATCAACGCTGATGTTTGTTCTTGTAACTTCCTGATAGGACCTTTTCTATGCCTAAAATGATACTAAAATTGATGTGAAAGGTAGTGTTCCAAGTAAAATAACTTAAGTATAAAACATTTTACCCTAACAGTGTTGCCTGAGGGAAAGACTTACATTTTCATGAAAAATGTTAGGCAGAAGGACTTGATAGCATTTCATGCACCATTTAATCAGATTTAGCTCTAGTTTTAGGGACAGATGGAAAAGGCTATATTTTTCTTTTTTCAAAATGTAACTCATATTTTGGTGTAACAGTAATCCAGACACACTACAGATAATTTTGAATAACATTGTAAATTTACAATTAAAAAATAAAATTAGTTCTGGTAGTGGAACTTAGTGCTCGCCTAGCATGTGTGAGGCCTTAGGCTCCATCCCTACCACTACAAAGAATTTTTAAAATGTATAACTACACTGCTCAAAAACAATTGCTTTTATATGTTTCCTTAAATTATTCTTGCTCATGCTGAATATATGTATGTGTGTGCCAACACAAGCCATTCTAAATACATTTTTTGTGTGTGTGTGGTACTGGGGATCGAACTCATGATCTCACGCTTGCCAAGCAGGTGCTTATGCCACTGAGCTAAATCCTCAACTCTAAACACATTTTGAATTTTACACATTTTACTTAAGATTATATAGTATGAACATTTTCTGAAAATCTCATGTCTCTAAAAATTTTTGTGCAATTACATTTGTTCTAATGTCTGTCATCTTGTTTTAAGTTTTCTATTGTCATGTTATTGTGCAGTTTCTTTTGATCTCCAGTTTTCAATATAAGAAATATGCTTCTTTTGCTTTTATCTTCTGCAGTGATTTGTATGGTTTTTCTCTTCCTGGCAGTACTTATACCTGAATAGCTTTCTAATTATGCAAGTCAAGTTTGAAACTGATGTTTTTGACTCAGCCCACCTCAACAGATAAGATTTTACATTTCTGTTTCTTCATGTTTGCCCTTCTCCATGTCCTGATCTTTGTTAACATCATTTGTAGTTTTAATTTAATCACATATGTGTAACATATACATATATATATGTGTACATACTCTTTTAAGATGATTTAAAATTTTAAAATGTTTTATGATCACATTCACTTAGAAATTACCTCAAACTTATAAAGTATTGCAAAACTAAAAATAGTACAAAGAGCCAACACAACTATAACCTTTTTCTTCACTTGCAGACTCTTAACATTATATCCCATTTTCATTGTCTATCTATCTATCTATCTATCTATCTATCTATCTATCTATCTTCCCTTCCCTGAGTCACATGGAGAAAATAAAAATCATCAATAATTTTGTGATGGTTAATCTTGATTGTCAACTTGATTGGCTTCAGAGATGCCTAAGAGATTAATACAGCACACATCTGGGACAGGTAAGTTTGCAGATGAGATACCTTGAGAAAAACAAGACATTCCTTCCATCTAACCATATAGAAACATCGAGCAAACAGAAAAACAGATAGAAAAAAAGGAAAAAGTCAGTCAAGACACACAAGGCTTGAAAAACACCATCAACTAACTAGACTTAACCAATATTTATGGAACACGCCAGCCAACAAAAATAGTCAATATTGTTATTAATTTGCACAGTAATATTTACAAGGTAATTATAATATGGAACATAAAATATATCTTAACAAATTTTTTTATGTTATTTTGGTATCCAAGCATATTTATAAATTTTTTGATTTTTTAAAATATACATGTGCATTTAGTAGTGCACATCATCCAGATTATTTGGTTTCACTATGACACTTTAATAAATACATAAAGCATACTTCAACCATGTTCTTCCTTCAATTCTAGTCATTTACACACTCCCCCCTTCACCTGATTTCCTTCTTCTCTAATAGTTTCCCTTCTACTTTTAAGTCATCTTTTTTTCTAGATTGTATTTATGACAGGAAGTATGCAATACATATCTGACTGGCTTATTCAGCTTAATATGATGATCTCCAAATCCACTCAAGTGTTTTATAAACATTTGTCATTACAGTTTCATGAAAGTGACTTGATTTCATTCTCCTTTAGGCCAAATAATACTGAATATATTCCTTTATAAGTGAGTATAATTACTCTTGCTTGATTTCAGATTCCATAGGCTTAGAATATTATTTTCTATCCTTTCATTTTCAGATTGTGTATGTCTTTCTGGTGAGGTGTGTTTTTTGCAGGCAGAACACTGTTGGGTCTTTTATTTTTTAATCCAACCTGCCAGTCTGCATCTATTAATTTGAGAATTAAGACTATCTACAATCATGGTTATTATTGAAAGTATGTACTAATTCCTGTCATCTTGTTTTTTTTTAATGTTTGATTACATCCTACATCTTACTTGCTTATTTGTACTTTTGGTGAGATTTATTCCACTTGCGTTTCAGGGTTGTGTAGAGTGTGCCTGGGTGGGTCATGAATATCTTCTGTATTGCCAGTGTAGTGGTCATTAATTCCTTTAGCTCATGCTTATTTTTGGAGCTTTTATTTCTTCTTCAATTCTGAAAGGTAGTTTTGGTGGATATAGGAATCTAACTTGGTAGTTCTTTTCATTTAGGGCTTAAGACACATCATTTCAGACCTTCTGCTGAGAGATTTGCAGTTATTCAATGTGTTTGTCTTTACAAGTGTCCTGTCTTTTTCTCTTGCCATTTTCAATAGTCTTTTCTTGTTCTGTGCTCTTGACATTTTAACTGATACGATATAGGGAGGTTTTTCCTGGCCATGCTTGCTTGTGGTAAATGCCAATTCTACCTACCTAGGTGTCTCCATCTTTCTTTTCTTGTGTTGTCCAACTGAATGAACTTCCTCTGTTTTTAGTTGGCACCACCTTTGCCACTGGGCAAGGAAGGTCAAGGGTATGTTATCTGCTTCAAGGCTGTATCACACTCCAAAGTCTATCATTTATTTATTGTTTATATTTTGCTTGTTTTTAAATTTTTCTTATAGCCCTGAAGCCACTGCTGACTCCAATTAGCTCCATGGCCTCACTTGCTCCAGAGGCCCTTCTGTTCTGAGACCTACAGATTTACAAAACATCCAAACAAAAATTTATCTCTGGAAGTCTTGGAGAGTTAGGAAGGTAAACAGACTGCTGAGTTCTGTGCTAGGTGGGGGTGCCACAGAAACTGAGTAATTTCTTGGCCTAGATCCAGGGCTTTCAGACCTAGCCCCACATAAACTCACATGTGATGGTTCTCGCTCCTCACTGCAGAGGGTGGTGCTACCCACACCATTCCCTCCACAGCCCAAATCCCTTACTGCTCAAACTTCTCAGAGGTTACTCCATGGGTCCTACTCCATTTGTTTCTTGTGACTATCTCCCACCCAGTCACTTAGGCAGTATATGTCCAAGGAACTTGATGTGATGCTGTACCATGGCTTCTGATCTCCAGAGTAACTCAAACCCAAACAATCAGCCCCTTCTCCGGATGGCTCCTGGTTATAGTGCTCTGAGATATGGTGAATGCTGCCATAGATTTCCTTGCCAAAGTTAGACTGTCTTACACAAATAGTCACCTTGAGATTAAATCCCCACACTAGATTTACAGCTTGTAATCTGAGTTTCTGTTGTAACTAGGGTTGCTAGACTACAGATAAATATCACTGAGGCTGATAGTACTCCGTGGGTTTACCTCATGCTAGGTAAGTCAGATGCCCCTCCCTATAGGGAACCATGGTTTGAACTACATACTTCATGTTTTCCTCTGAGTTGCCTTTCTGCTTCTCTGTGGTTTTTACCTTTCCTATTACAGTACTTCCTCCTTGTTCCCAGAGAGCTCTTACTCTCCTTGGAGTATAATTACTCCATTCTATCTCTAACTCTTCTTAACAGAGTGTCTCAGTTTTTTTTTTGGTGCTGAGACACAATGCTCAATGCCCACAATTTAAAGAAGGAGAGTTTTATTTTAGCTCAAAGTTTCAAAAGTTTTAGTCAATAGTTGGCAGGTTCACACACAGAAACATCATGGTAAAGAATCTGGGAGAGGAAAGCTGTTCATGCCATGGTGGCTGTAAAACAGAGAGAAAAAGGAGGCGTTAGGAAGGGAAATATAACTCTCCAGGGAGTTATAATATAACAACCCCAGGGAGTCACTTCTTTAGGCCAAGATTCATGTCTCTACAGTATACTCAGCCACTAAACTTGCTAGTGAATAAATCCACATGAGTCCAGTGCCCTTGTGATCCTACTGCCCTTCAAAAACCCTTCCTCTTAGTATCTGAGAGTTTTGGGAGGCATTTCACATCTAAAGTATAACTTTCTACCTCTGTCCCCCAAAAGACTCATGTACATCTCTTTATGCAAAATGCATTTAGACTTCACAGTTTCAGTATTGCTGAAAAGCCCAAGCCCATAGTTTCCTCTGAGACTCAAGGCAAACTCTTGGCTGTGAGACCCTGTAAAAACTTTTTAGTGTTAAACACTGTCAACATACAATGGCACAAGATAAACATTCCCATTCCAAAAGGGAGGAATAGGGAAATAGAAAGGAATTCAGTCAAAGCAAGACTGAAACCCAGCAGAGCAAACATTAAATCCCGTAGCTGCATGTCCATCACCAGAGGCAGGTGGTGGCAAAATGTAAACTTCAAAAAACTAGGGCAGCAATGCTCCCATTGCTGGTTTCAGGCCTCCTGGTCTCTCTCTTGGGGTGATTTTGCTTGCTGCTTTCAGTTTTCTTCAGTAGATGTTCCATATTCCTGTATCTCCAGTGTCATGGGATCTCCACTGCAGTTTTGGCTTCACTCTCATAGCTTCATGCACTGCCATCTCAGGGGCACATGGCCTGTCCTCCCAGGCCATCCTCTAAAATCTGGGTGGAAGTCTCCTTGACCCCACAATTCTTGCATTCTGTATGCCTGTGAACCAGCTCCATGTGGCTAATCCTGTGGTCTGCTAGCAGTTCAAGCAATTGCAGACCCTCCCCTCCACCCCTCCAAACTATTGCTGTAGAGATCTCTGAGTGCCTGGATGGCTGAACTCCAGGAAACTCTTTCCTACCTGGCCCTGAATAAACTGGGCTCCCAGGGTTCTTTTCCAAATGAAAGCTTTACAGTTGCTTACCATTGAGCCTACAATGGGTAGGGTATTGGGAATTTCTGAGATGTCCCCAAGGCATGTATCATACTGTTCCGGTGCAAAAATTTTTTTTTATTGCTGATCTTTTCATAACCACACTTTCCAATGCCCTAATTTTTTAGGTGCTTCCTTTCTGGCAAAACTGAAAACATCAGACGGACTTTTTGCTCCTGTTTCTCACTATAAACTTGGCTGAAAGTCGCCAGCAGTACCATGACACAGCCTTGAAATTTCTTCTTCCAGATCAGTTAGCACAGCACCCTTAATCTCAGTCTCCCACAAATTCTCAAGACATAATTAAAATGAGGATAGATTTTCTGTCAAAAATGGCCTTAAGTCCAAATTCCAATGGAGTCCTTTGTCCAGCTGAAACCTCCTGAGCCCAGTCTTTACCATTGGCATTTCTGTCAGTTTTCTGCTCCTAACCTCTGGTCAGAATCTCCCACAAACTTGGCTTAAAACATCCTAGGATTTCTCTAGTCTGTGTCTCCAAATTTTCCAAACTCCTCCTATGAGCTATTTATAGACTTCTGAACCACAGGTTCAGGTATAGTCACAGCAATAATTCCACTCTTAGTACCAAATCTGTCTTACTTTTTTAACCAATGAGACACAATATCCAAACTCTATAATTTAAAGGAGTAGAGA
>RJWT010024127.1:0-16581 GCA_004365215.1 Cuniculus paca | reverse complement strand
GCTTGTTTCTCTGCTCTTCTGCATCCTCTTCCAGAGCCCTGTTTTCCAGGCTCTGACCCCATTTGCTCCCAACACCCTTCCCTGATCCTGGCTACGCATGGGCGTGCAGCACTGCTGAACTAAGTAGAGAGCTGCGAGGGTTCCACACACCGGACCTCCTGGAGCAGGTGCGGACACTTAACTTGTGGACCAGAAGACAGCAGAGGAGGCCGTCTCACCCACACTCGAGCACACGTGCCTTCCCAATGCAAGAGCCCATCTCCACCTCTCCTTTCCACATAGAGGATGAAATTGATGATATTTTACTCTGGGATGCAACTCATGGTCACATTTACAACTGGGAAAGATACCACGATTGTTGGTTTTCTGAACACAATCGGTCTATGCCCAACAACTTTGATTCCAATGAAGTTCGCCTTGACCCCAGAGCCCTGTCTGACGTCACTGATAAAGAAGAACAAATGGATCCTGAAACTCCTTGGAGTTGGATGGAGACCAAGAGAAATACCTGGAAGATGCTGCTTTTGATACTGATTGCTCCACTGAGCCTTGCGGGCAGTACCCAGATCACGGTGAAAACGAGTATGGTGACCTGGAGTGTGGCCACCCGTGTAACTACAAAACGAGGTCACTGTCACACTTAGGTAACTTGGTTTGGAGGGAGAATGAAGTGAACCGTTACTATCAGCCCAAACGTATTATAGATCTTTCCAGCTGGAAAGAACAAAGCAAAGAGAAATCTGCTAAGAAAGGCAAGCTTGTCAAACTGATCGGAGCAGTTAGTGGAGGCACGGACAGCACCTGAGCATCCCAGCAGCTGGTGGAGAAGGACAGGAAGAAGAATCAAGAGTTTTTGATTCCTTTATCATGGGATGTATTCAGATCAGTGTCCAGCATGAGCCCACTGGTGTTATGGACAAACTAAGTGACATGAATAGTTCTGTGTCCCAATGAGAAATGAAAAGCTTGACCTCCAACTCAATAAGCCGAGAGAAGGAGAGAAAAGCCTGGCCAGCTTGACTCAGCTGGAAGCGCTGCACCAGTCATCCCAGGACCTCACCAACCAGCCCTGCTTCGAGGTCAGAAGGACCAGCAGGTCGGGTAGGAAAACACACAAGTGACTTGGGCCAGTTTTTTAGCAGGAGAGAAGATGCTGAGCTCCTAGAAACCAAGTGAGCAAGGACCAGAAGCTTGGGGAGAGAGGAAGCAGGGAAAGGTTTCAGAGCTGCAACAGGAGTTCCTGCTTGATGAGCAGCTGGAGTCCATGTGCAGCCCATGGGGTCCCCCCTGAAGTCCCTCTGCGCTGAAGGCATCCCCACATGTGCCCTCTAGGACCTACAACAGTGTCCTGAGACATCGCATTCCACTCTGTGTTCCTGTATTTTTTATTACTAGTGTTTAAATCATTTTTTTACTTGAATCAGATGGTGTACTTTAGTAAGGATTTCATCAGTTCTTAGTTTTTAAAAATCCAGGCTTTTTTTCTTTTCCTACATGCGAGATCATTTTCATTCTACCTGGCATGTTGTTTGCACACAAAAAAGAACCAAGCAAATAATGCAATATAGGAAGGGACAAAAGAAAGGCATTAGGACCAGTAAACACATTCTCTCCTAGAACAGTGGTCTGTTTTACAGGAATAAAATTCTTGTCTTGAAATGTGCACAGTAAGACAATAGAGAATTGTATGGAAATATGTATTTTTTCCTAAATCATTTTTCATTTATTAGTATTTTCATAATTTTTTCATACTGTGTGTATTTCTTAAAACACAACATACCACGCCTGTAATCCCAGCACTCGGGAGGCTGAGGCAGGAGGATCCTTGCAAGTTTGAGACCAGCCTGAGCTACAAAGGGAGCTCAAGGCCAGCCTGAACAGCATACCAAGACCCTGTCTCAAAAAGCAAAAAAAAAAAAAAAAAAAAAAAAAAAAAAAAAAAAAAAAAAAAAAAAAAAAAAAAAAAAAAAGAAAAAATGAAATAAACAAACAAAGAAACAAAAAAAAATCATACCAGCAGCAGTTGAAAGCCAAATTTGGTACACACATGTTGTATACCTCGAAGTAACAAAAGCATGTGGCAAAAACCCACATGACCCATAGTGCTTCACAGCGTGACTTGTGTTCAGCCAGAGACCAGTGTAGGAAACGAGCCTAAAACCCATTCATCATCAGCATGTGTTCTGGTATTCATTCTTTAGAGTGAAGTGTTGATCCAGCACATCTTATTTATTTCATCGAAGCAGTGTGTTTTCTGTACTTCATGATAAAAATGAAGTTAGTTTTTAAAAAATTATTTGCAGCTGCGCTTTATGCATTTGGCACTATGATGTGTCACCGACCTGGCTGAAGATATCTCATCAACTTCTCCCAAGGTTGTCTCCATGTACCTAGGTGTTGATTTGAAATAAAGTATCCACTGTATACCGGAATTTGTATTTTGGAGGTGCTTGATCTATCTACAAAGAAAAATCAGGAATTACCTACTACAATATGCTCCTAGAAGTCTTAATTGTGTTTATAAAAAAAGAAACTATATTAGATTTCATGTGTATGAAAGTAATTGAGGCACAACATTACTGTAGTTTAAAAGTGGTACACGATAAGACACTTTTGGTTTTTACTGTGTGTTTTGACTGAATGATTTACTGCTCGCCCCAAGGCAAGAATGAATAAAATTAGTTTAAATGTAGCTTGTGGCATCGCAGTCTCTTAGAATTTGTTTTACCTACTTTATTTTATGGAATACTGTCTGTATCTTTGGCTATCCTGTTTAAAGAAAAAGGACAAATAAAATATGGCCAGCAAAAACAAACAAGCTAATTCTAACTTCAGAACAAACACAGCTAATTCTAACTTCCTAAAGAGAAAAGTGCAGTATGTGAATGCCGTGATGGAAAGTCTCCTGTTGGGAGCTCACTGAAAGGCAGGTGGGAGGTTGATGGGGGAATTCTACTTGCATTTTTCTGCTGTCCAAGTGGACATTTGTTCATGGGACCAATGAACCCCTGGGCCTGACTCTCTTCCAAGTCTAGATTTCCCTGCCAGGAACACAGATCACTACCGAGCGCCTCGAGGGGCTGTGCCCCTCCTAGGTGAGGTGTCCCAGTTCTCATTAGGTTCTTCTCAGCCTTTAGCCTCCTCCTGCCCTGCCACATCAGTGACCCTGAAGTCAGGTCTTCTTGCCCCTCAAGAACCCTGTCCTTTCCCCAGAGAATTCCCCATCCCCACATCTGGCTCAGAGCCACCTGCTGCATCTGAACCTGACTGTCCACACTGTAGACAGAGTCTCTGACATGCAATAGCCCAGCACGCTGTCTCTCTCTGCACATATGAAGGTCCAGCTCTCACCTCTCCTCTGTTGTGGTCTGGGTGTGGCTCATCCCTCTGGTCCCCAGTTGGAAGCTTGGTCCCTGGTGTGGCAGGGTTAAGAGGTGATGCATTCCTTTAAGACACAGGGCCTAGTGGGAGGCAATGATGTCATAAATGCACCATCTTCAGTAGGCACTAACCTACCTAGCTCTTTTGGCACCCTGATTTTTATAACCTTAAAAGAAGCAGGCCTGGCCCCTCCCTCCCCGGTCTCTGACTTCCTGTAACACCATGTGACCCCTCTTGTGCCTGCTCCTGTCACAGTGGTATCTATCATGGGGGCCTCACCAGAGGCCAGAGAGCACCACCCAATATCAGCCTTCAGCCCCCCAAACTGTGAGCTAAATCAACTTCACTTTATATGTTATCCAGCCTCTAGTATTTCGTTAGAACAGCAGAAAACAGCCTAATATGTCACAGTGACTGCAGCTTGGATCTCAGGTTTGGCCTCTGGTACTCTATAGTTTGTCTGCCTTTTTAAACAGCCTTGGGCCCAGGCATCTTGCTTCCTCTTCCCTGTGCCCTCGACAATGCTCCTGGCCCTCAGCCTTTTGGCATAGGGTTACGGAAGCCCCTGAGATCCAGGGTCAGCGTGAAAACGTGTACATCTGGGCTTTGCCAAAGAACTGGAACCCAGACCTGGGGAGCATCCAGGAATAAGAAGTCATGTTTTATTGCAGAGAAGGGCTGTTGGGAGGAGGGTGGAGAAGCACCCAACTCACCAGAGAAGGGTGACTCCAAAGCCTGCAACTAGTGGGCTGATTCCCATCCTACACAGTACTCACATGCCTTGTTCCTCAAAACACCATGAATACCCTTGCTTCTTTGTCCTCGTGCCATTAAGAAAAATATGGTTTTAAATTATAAGGGACTTAGGAATTGAAAACAAAATATGAAATAAGAAAAGAAATATACTTCTTTATGACAAAGACCTCATTTCCAATAAGACATATGGAAACAGGAGACTATGCTACGATCACCTTAGAAAATACCTTGTCGTTTTATTTATAATTAGACTGCATGGCACAGAAGTTTCTTCTGTATACTGAAGGTGTTTCAGAGATTTGAAGATGGCAGAGTCCACATGTTTACCTGCCCTCTGAATTTCCATGTTGAAGCCCTAAATCATGGTTGATACATTGTGTCGATTTGAGCAGTTTAGAAGTTTAACTAAGAGACTCAACAGGGGGCCAGGGTTCTTACTTTGTAAATATTCTCACCCTGTGCAAGAGGAGGACAAGGAAACTTTATGAGTGCTACACCTGCCCTGGAAGGGTGGGGGTAGCCTGTGTATAATAAAAGGGAGGAGAAGCCGCTTGTCCCCCACCCCCTCCCCTTTTGCTCTGGCTGCTACCTTGAAGCGTTGCCCTGTGCCATGCCACCCTGCCATGGAGCCAGCTGATTATGGACTGAAATCTCCAGAAACTGTAAGCTAAATAAACCTTTCCTTCTTTCATTTGGGGTGCTGGGTGTTTTGTCCCAGTAAGGAGAGAAAAGTAACCAAAAGTAACACCCTAACACCAAAGTGATGGTATTTTCTGGTGGGACTTTTGGTCGTAAGAGTGGTGTCCCTGTGAATGGGATCAGTGCCCTTACAAGAGATCCCAGAGAGGTTGCTGCCCCTTCCACAGTGTGAGGACGTTGTGAAAAGCAGCCAGGGCAGGAGACATCACCAGATATGGAATCTGTCAGTGCCTTTCACCTTGGACTTTGCAATCTCCAGAGCCATGCATGATTTCTGTTGTTTATAAGCTACTCAGTTTACGATACCACAATACAGTAGCCCAAATGGGCTCAGACAAAATGAAACACTGTCTAATGGGTGTCTATTGTTTTCTGTTTAACAAATAAATACCTTAAAGGCAGAAATGGTTGCCTGTCCAATATCAGCTCTCCATACTTCTTTGCTAATAGAATCCTAACTTTTGGAGAATGGCAAGATACCTAAAGTCATAAATACACTTCCCAATCGAACCTTGTGGACATGACTGACAATGCAATGAACTCCCTGTCACTAATAATTAAGCAGAACTCGTCAGGTATGGTTTTTACCCTTGCTTCTTCCTCTTTCTTATCCAGTGGAGTATGGATCTGAAGGCTGGGGTTTTGGCAGTTATTTTATGAGTATGAAGACAAAGAGGTTGCAGGAGGGATGTGGGTCCTCAATGATTTATCGACCTGCCATTCCCACCTTGAATTACCTAACTTCAGATTTTTTGCTAAGTTAAAGAAAAGCAAATGCCTAATCAGTGGTTTCCACCTCTGGCTGCCCACTGGACTCACCAGAGGAATTTATAAATTGCTGTTACCTAGATCTAACCTCAAGTTAATATGCTATGATGGGAAGCCCTGAAATACAGTTTTTCAACGCTTCCAGATGATTCCATGTGAGCAAATTTGAGAACCACTGCCCTACTTTATTTAAACCATTGCTTTTTATGTTTTGTTACTTTCAGCCAAATGCAAATGCATCATAGATACTATCTTCCTTCACCAAGAATTGCCTAATCCCAGGTACCCAGTATGCTTCCAGCTAGCATGATAATAGACTGCAGACATGAGGCACACAAGGTAACACACGGAATTCATACGTGGGGCCAGGGGATACCAGATGACCAAACCAGACCCAGTAAAGCAATCAAAGTCATAGGAATGAATGGAGGAGAATAATTTCATGGTCTTAGGGAAATGGTTTCTTCAAAAACTATTTTAAAAAAAAGTACTAACCATAAAGGAAAAAAATTAGAAAGTTTTCATTTTCATTAAAATAAAATATTTCTATTCTACAAAAGACAATGGTAAAAGAATAAATGGGGAGCCAAGCATAGGAGAAGATATTTACAATATCTATACCCAAAAAAGCCATATCCAAAATATGTAATGCACCTCAACTGGTAAGTCTGAGAGAATCGGCTCCGTAGGAAAATGGACAAAAGACTTGAACAGGCACTCTGTGAAATACGATACCCAAATGGCCATCCATAAACTGCGGCAACTCACTGATCATTAGAGAATGCAAATCAAAACTATGTGATACTGCAGGGAGTGGTGGCTCACTCCTGGAATCCCAGCACTCGGGAGGCTGAGACTGGAGGATCTTTGTGAGTTTGAGACCAGCCTGGGATACAAAGTGAGCCCGAGGTCAGCTTGAACTGCATAGTGAGACCTTGTCTCAAAAAGACAAAAAAACAAAACAAAAAAAAACTATGTGATACCACTACCCAGCTGCCACGTGTAAAATGACTAAAGTGAAAAAGACTGAGAGCACTGAAAGGTGCTAAAAATATGCAGTAACCAGAAATCTTCACTGCCAAGGGGAGGATCACTAACACAACTGCTTTGGAAAACTGTCTAGCAATACCCAGAAAAGCTAAATCTTATACCTTCTGAGAGGAAAGGTGTGGAATAATTTTTACAAAGTTTTATAACTATCAAAACTCTTCTGACCCTAAAATTTACTACTTTGAAGGAAAAGGAAAGAAAAACATCCCCACAATCTTTGACACAGTCAGTGCTTGAAAAAACAAGTAAACTACACACTGAGTTTAGGTGATTATGCCTGGCAGCACTACTTTAGCTGGGAAACAGCAATATCCACCCAGGATCACTCACAAAGGGCCGTTAGAAACAGACCCCTGGCATGAGATACAGTCACTGTATGTGTAACTTTACATTGGCACCACATTATCTAACTTCAATGTTACAATTAAGGACAACTTTGGTGGCAAGAGACAGAACTCTAGAAGAAAACTCAGAAAAAAAGAGAATGTTTTGGTTAAAAGCCATGAGAGTAAAGGGATGAAGATGACCCCAAAGCAACTGGATCCAAACACCCCTGGGATCCTTTTGTCTCTCAGCTCTGCCTCTCCCCAGTGTGGCCTCGCTCTTCCCACTAACGCAGGCCTGCCTCTGCCTACGCATGGTGCAAACACCGCTCACTCATTTCCAGGGAAAGAGGTTGATTAGCCCAGTGTGGGACAAGACCTCACCCTTGGGTCACTCAGTTATGGCCTGGGAGTGAGGTGCGGCAGAGGCACAGTGCATGCTGGATCCAGGCAGGCGCCCCGGGTTATACCAGTTGACCTGGCCAGGTGGCAGATCTTCAAACAGCCTGCTCCAAAGTTATCATGGGGACAAGATGGGCAGGAAGGGAAGCAACGCCAAGAAAGGTTGAGCACCAGATGGCAAAACAATAGGAGGCAGCATATTCACTGTAGGGAAATTCAGATTTTATTTTCGAAGTATCAAGTCTCGTGATGATGTTTTTCTCTATGGCGACTTCTCTGGGATAAGAGATGGTTGAAAAATCAGTCCCAACCTCAGTCACTGTGCACTGGGAGATGCATGCAGGGAGACAGTGATGGACATGCACCATGCTCCGGAGGATATAAAATACACCTCTGACCCCAGGACTGGAAAGCAAGGTGTCCTCAGAATACAAAATCTGAAGCACCAAGGCACAACCTGTATCAAAAATGTAGACCATCTGGCATGCCCTAACTAGAACGCAAGGGTGCTAGGTGAAGCCCATTTACAAACTGTGAGGCAACAAAAGCATACCCCCCTGTGAAGGAATCTGGGGAGGGACAGCATGTGCAAAGTGTGGGATATGCTCTCTGAAGATAGTCAACTTGCGGGATCCCAAACAAAATGTGTATGCCACCTAAGACAAAACACAGAGGCAAAAATGTGTGCCCTGAGTACAAAATACAAATTGAGAATATGTGGTATGATTGAAAACTCTAGTGAATATTTTTTTAAATTTAACTTATTACAGTAAAAACCACATTGCCATTCATCCCCCTCAAACTATTCTCGCTCTCATCAAGCACACTTACCTCATATTTCTTTCTGCTTTCTGAAACATTTTGGAAATCCTCTTTCATGAGTGTCTTTAGTCACGCTGACATGGTTACTGCAACATCCTGGATTGAATGAAAACGTTCACCTTTCTGGTCATTTTGACCCTGGGAAAGAGCCAGAGGTTGCGCAGGGCCAGTTCTGGTAAATAAAATGAATGAGGATGCACTGTCATGTTTTTATAAGCTGCCTTTACACGGCACGGCACTCAGCAGCAGCATTCACCATACTTCTGAACGTGCCTCATAAAGACATGAAAGAGGACCTCCAGAGCTGCTTCAGAAACTGGCGAGAACAACGGGACAAGGGGAGTATTTGATGGGGCTGACTGACCACATCTCTTTCACTTAGCAATACATTTTTAAAATTTAAACATTCACCATATATGGTGATCTCACCACGTATATCAAATCCCCAAAAATGAGGATTAGGGGCAAAAAGAGAAATTTCCAAAAGAGAAATGACACTGTCTTTATGAGAGTCCCTATCCACAGATACCAAAGGAAACCCAACAAGCTCCAGGACTAGGTGGACACCCCTTAAAGAATAAAGGCCAAACATGAGGCTGGGACTCAGACAGTGCTGATGGCCTCCACTCTGTATCACGTGTATCACAGCTGGAATATTTCACAGGCAGTGCTTCCTTCTTCCTATACGTAGCCTAGAAATTAGATGCACCATGGGGACCACAGTTCCCCACCAGCCACCCTCGGGGTCAGGGTCACCCTTGGTTTGGTCTACAAGTGCACAAACGTGGTGGGCTCCCGGTGGCCTGTCTGGGTTTGTGCACAGCGGGACTATGTTGCTACACTGAGTGTTTCTCAATCTACTGCCTGAAAAAGCAACTGTCTTCTTTTAATTCCCAAAACATATATTACCGTTTATTCACACACTATGGTAGTTCCCCAAATTGTGACTCCAGAATATCAGTAAAGAAGGGAGAGAAAGAGGGGTTCCCTGCTACACTATTGGGGGGAGTGTGAATTAGGACAGTGGCTACAGAAGGCAGGATGGAGGTTTCTCAGAATATTAAAGAGAGGGTTACCATAGGATCCGTCAGTCCTGTTACTGGGTATATTTCCAAAGGAAACACAATCAGTGTGTCAAAGAAATATTTGCACTCCCATGTTTATTGCAGCATTTTCACAATAGTCAAGATATGGAAGTCATCTAAGTGTCCATCAGTGAATGAGATAATAAAGAAAATGTGGTATACACCGTGTCCTCCCCGCAAAAAAAGACCTTGATGGAAAATAATCACCCACTAAAACTAGAGATGAAAAATGCCAGCTCCAAGCAGCTTACCCTTGCCTCATCGCCCTCACAGAGAAAATATCTCACGAGAATATAAAATATCCCATGCGTTTGTTTTTGAGACAGGGCCTTGCTAAATTGCTCAGGCTGGTCTTGGACTTGGAATCCTCCTGACCCAGCCTCTAGAGTAGCTGGGATTATGGGTTCCTGCCACCATACCTAGTTAATATCTCATTAGTAGTATTTCACATTAACTACATATTTAAATATTTATTTTTGATAGATTGAGTTAAAGAAAAATGTATCATTTGAATTAATTTCATTCTTTTAATTTTTGCCTTTTGACAAGGTGGCTACTACTAGAAAACTAGTTTTATTTATTTTTGTGGTGCTTGGGATGGAACCCAGGGCCCTGTTCTGACAGGCAAACATTCTACCACTGAGCTACACCCTCAGCTCAGGGTTACTGCAAAACTATTGATTGATTGATTGATTGATTGATTGATTGAAACAGGATCTTGTTATGTAGTTCATGCTGTCCTTGAACTCACTATGTAGTCCAGGCTGCCTGCAAACTTGTGGTAGTTCTCCTGCCTCAGCCTCCCTAGTGCTGGGATTATGGGCATGTGCCGCTATGCCTGGTCAAAATTTTAAACTACAAGTATGACTCGAATTGTATTTCTATTGGACAGCAACATCACAGAGCTGTTTCTTTATCTGCCAAGTGACATTAATAGTGAGAATGCAGTCATACTTCCTTGTGTAGCACCTCACAGATACTGAATTTCTTGCAAAAAAAGTTTTGTGGCAATCTTGCATCAAGCAATTCCATTGACACCATTCAGCAGCTCTGATGATCATTAACATACTTTTAGCAATAAAGTGATTTTCATTTTGTGATGTTGGGATTGAACCCAAGGCCCTGTGCATGCTAGGCAAATGGTCTATTGTTGGCCTACACCCCATGTCCTATAAAGTATTTTTAAATTAAGATGTCCATGTTGTTTTCTTTCTAGATATAAGGCTGCGGTACACGTGATAGACTGTTGTACAGAGTCAAGCTCAATTTTACATGCACTGGAAAACCAAAAGGTTTGCGTGACTCACTGCACTGCGGTGCTGGCTTACAGCAGCGGTGGTGAGCTAAGCCTGGCTTCTCAGAGGCCCGAGGTGCAGAAACGAGGTGGACTGCAAGTTTGCACTCCTCACCGTCCTGCTCCTCCTCACACCAGCCTCCTCCCCTGCTCCAGCATTGTCCAGGTACATTAGAACCTTTGTTCTATTTCCATCCGGCCTCCTCTTTAGGAGAGACACGCTTTTAGTCATGAGTTATTTATACTTATCATCTCATGATGTCCAGGTTATAAGTAGCAAGTCAGACATTAGAAACTGGAGCCAAGATCCGGAAAATGCCTTCCCCAAAGCAGAGGCATCAGAGAAAGCACCTATTCATCAGTGCGTCCCAAGCGCCAGCACACACACACACGCTGACATTTAGGCAGGAAATGCACTTCACTCCCCCTGAGGCTCGCTGAGCATCAGTCTGCTTGTGATGTGAATTATTCATGGACCCCTCCATCCACACTTCTGAGAGAGGCTGACATCATGGTGGGACCCACCACTCCCCGATCCAACTCCAGGGCTGGACAGCTGTGCGCATGGCCAACACCCATCCTGGAACTGGCTCTTCATCGATGGGCACCTAGCTGGCCACGACAATTAGGTTTCCTTGTTCAATCGCTGAGTTCATCAGCAGCCAGCCCAGTAAACAACTCAAGACAATTTATGGAACTGACTCAGGCTACACCTCTTTCCACAAAGAATTTATGGGCACTGTGTAATAAGTAGTCGTTTGTTGAGTTTGCACTGTTGTCCTCTGATTTCTTTGTAGGGGTCAGGATTGCAAGTGACAAATTCATAAGGGCCCAGTTATGTAGATGACAAATGAGGAGATGGAGGGGGTGGATGGAAATTGGGTCCCGCTGACAACTTGTACCCCACCCACAGGGACAGCCCTGCCGTACCCCAGCAGGTTGTCACCTTGCAAGGATGCACCTGGCACTGTGAACTCTCAGGTCACAGGAAGTCAGATTTTCAGATTTTGGTATGGAAATTTGATGATTGGAATTTTGGACTGAATAACCCACTCCTGGTCTATTTCAGTGTGGCTGTTTGCAATCTCTGATCTTGCTGGTTTACTTACATGAATGGTAGTTTTCACAGGTAGGGACTCTTAACTTCTATTTATCCCCCTATTCTTTTCTGTCCCTTCTGCCTTTCATCTGTCCTCATGTGGTGCATAGCATTTATATCAATTACGGTTTTCAAAATTAGATATGAATTTACCACTGATAATTGTTCCAAATTCTTCTTCTTGTGTTCTTGTCTTTGTCTCTAAAAGTCCTCTAAACTCTAAGAGAGAAGGAGTTGGATGAACAGGAATTGGAGTTGGTCTTTTTCTTACCATGTGCCCTCATCTGTTTTGTTTTGTTTTGTTTTTCTAAACATGGTGGTGGTACTTGCCTATCTTCCCAGCACTCTGGGAGGCCGAGGCAGGAGGATCAAAAGTTGAATACTAGCCTAGGCAACTTAGTGACTTAGTAAGACCGCATTTCAAAAACTAAATAAATAAAAATAAAAGGGGCCAGGGATGTAGCTCAGTGCAACGGCCCCAGGTTTAATCCCTAATACTGCAAAATAAATAAATAAATTAAAAGTTAAAAATAAATCAGAGACAAAGCACTTTTCCATGTTTTATCTTCTTTGCCAGCATGGTAGAAGCCAGGAGAGGAGAGGGGAGGAAGCAGGTTAGGGTCCAGAAGTTCTCTTCTTTGCTAAGGCTCATGTGCCAGACCCCAGTGTGCCCGCCCCGGCTCCCGGAGCCTGCCATGGCTGGGCACCCTCTTCCTTTTCGAAGGCTTGTTCTGTGAGGAAGGTTACTACTTCCACTCAGCCAGATCATTTGTCTCAGATGATAAGTCCTCAGGTCCCAAAGAAACCTCAGCTGCTTCTGCACGGTAAACAAAATCTTTATGTAGAATTTAGTTAAGGAAAATGGCTATTTTGAGTCTAACAGGCAGTTTATTTGGTTATTCTTTGTTCTGTGGTACTTTTCTTATGGTATGGATACACAAATTGACATCTGTCAACCAGAAGTAGATCCAGATTGCTTTTTATTTTTAGTGACAGAAAATTGTATATGTGCAGCATGTAACGTGTAGATCCAGGTAGGTGTGCATCAAGGAATGGCTGCACCAAACTCATGAAGACGCAATCCACTCTCCTTATCTTTTATATATAAAATACATTGTTACTAACTACAGTCATCATGCTGTAAAACAAATCTCTTGAACTTATTCCTCCTGTCAAAACAAAATTTTTTATCCTTTGACCATTGTCTACCCATTTCTCAACCTCCCACCCCTACCTCCTGGTAATCACTATTCTACTTTGCTGACATGAGTTCAGTTTTTCAAGATTGCACATGTAAGTGTAATAATGCGGTATCCATTACTCTGTTTCCGGCTTATTGCATTTAGCATAATGTCCTGCAAGTTCATCTATACTGTTGCAGGTGACAGGATTGCCACCTTTTCCAAGACCAAATGGTATTTCATTGTGTGTATCCCCTTCCCCCAAAAACGAGACCTAACTGGAAAATAATCAGCCTTGAAACCTAGAAATCAAAAATGCCAGCCCTGGCTGAGTGTGGAATAATCAGCCTTGAAACCTAGAGATCAAAAATGCCAGCCCTGGCTGAGTGTGGTGGCACACACCTGTAATCCCGGCACTCAGGATGCAGAGGCAGGAGGATTACTGCAAACTAAAGGCCAGGCTGGGCTACCTAGTGAGTTCAAGATGAGCCTGAACTACATAGCAAGACCCTGTCTCAAAAAAAAAAAACAAAGAAGCCAGCCCCACACAACTTCTCCTTGCCTTACCCGCCTCACTGTTCTCGTGCAGTAATGAAGTATGATACCAGGAGCCCTTAATCCCAGATACTCTGGAGGCTGAGTCAGGAGGATTACATGTCCGAGGTCAGCCTAAGCAGTTTAGCAAGGCCCTGTCTCAAAAGTAAACACAAGAGATGTTTTATATCTTTTGACTTTAGTCTTTGAAGTCCAGGGCATCACTTACACTTAAGAGTTCAGACTCACTCACACTTTAGAATTAGGACCTGCCACATTGCAAGTGCTCAACAACCAAGTGTAGAAGCATCACAGAGCGTGTGAGTGGCACCCAGAGTGTGACACACGTGCAGTGTCCCATGGCCTTGGGAAAATTGCTTATCTGCCTTGTCATAAAATGTAAATAATAATGGTTGGGGTTTTCTCAACTCAGGTGCCTGCTTGGTTTTTCCTGGTATAGGATCACGGATAAGCAGGATACAGGGGTCATTGTTAAGCAAGGGCTGGGTATCTGCCTACACAAATAACGATGTACTTGAGACATAATTAGAAGTTGTGTGTCAGTTCCAGGTGCCGTGGATCATTAGGTTGATTTCTCAACCACACTTGCCTTGAAGTAAAAAGGTGATATTCTTTTTTTTTTCTTTCCCCCTTCTTTTTTTTTTGGCCTCATGTTGCCCAGGCTAGTCTTGAATTCCTGGGTTAAGTGATCCTCCTGCCTCAGCCTCCTGCGTATCTGGGATTGTGGACATTCGAGGCCTAGGCAGTCCCCACCTGAGGCTTCCTGCAACCCGTCAGGCAGAATTTGAGTGGCCCAGCAAGAAGCATCGTCTGTGAGGGACCAGGCAGATGGCAACTCCTTCAACCACATTGGACCAAAATTTATGTTTCAGACGCCTATTTACAGTGATTACTGCACCCAAATAATGACAGGTGCAAAACATGCCAGCCCTAGCTTGTTGGGGCCATCAGAATTGTTCAATTTTCTTCAGACACATGAGGCAATATTTTTAGCATAATTATTCCAAGAGTTGCTACTACTTAGGCAAAACCTTAGCTAACAAAAATTAGCTAGAATGGAAATTTTATAGGAAGTCAAGCATCTGTTACTGAAGGAAACTTTGTTGGTTTTATGGTGCTAGGGCTTGAACCCTTCACCTTGATGCTTGCCAGGCCAGGGCTCGACAATCCCAGCCTCTAACTCTTAATCAATCCTGGTTTCCCTGGCACTAAGAGGAATCTTTGGTCTGAGTAAATGAGAAAGCCCAAGGTGCAAATTTAAAATATGCCTGGGACACAGAGGCAGGAAGATTGCTCTAGCTCAGGAGTTTGAAAGCCAGTTGAGGCTGAGGCAGGAAGATCCTACCTCAAACCAAACCAAACCAAACCAAACCAAACCAAACCAAATCAAACATAATCACCATTGAGAATGGCATAGAAGTGTGATGAATATGTATTAAGAGCTCATCCCCTAAACCAGTGGTTGTGAACCTATAGCATGTGTGCCGCAGCCAGCAGTTTATTATCATTGAAAGTTCTGAAAGATTCCCCATCACTGCCCTAAACTCACATCTTGCTTTCCCCACTACTCTGTGTATTTTGTTTCCTTAACGTTAAAGTGGAAAAGATGTGTGCTTTCCACATGCTTACAGAAACCTTTTCAATTCTTAGCACCGTAAACATTAGCTTCCCTTTCTCCTTTATCAGTGAGAAGGATAAGGGGAACAGTTAAGAAAAAAAAAAACAGGCAAAGCTGGGCGTGATGGCGTGTGCCTGTAATCCTAGAACTCTGGAAGCTGAGGCAGGAAGATCACTGCAAATGTGAGGCCAGACCAGGCTCAAAAAACAAAAGCCGGGTGTGGTGGCTCACGCCTGTAATCCCAGCACTCGGGAGGCTGAGACTGGAGGATCGTTGTGAGTTCGAGAACCAGCCTGGGCTACAAAGTGAGCTCAAGGCCAGTCTGAACTGCATAGTGAGACCTTGTCTCAAATGGACAAGGGCCAGGGATTTAGCTCAGTGGCCTAAGTGCCTGCCTGGCAAGTGAGAGGTCATGAGTTCAATCCCCAGTGCTCGAAAAACAAACAAACAAACAAACAAAAAAACAAGAAACCAGGCAAAGGCTTTTAGTGTTTTTGCTTGATTTTGCCATATGTGAATTATTTTGACAAATGACAATGTTTTTCAGAGTAAGAAAGTAACACATTCATTGCAGAGTATTTGAAAAATACAGAATTACACATTGTTTCAATCATCAATACAATCTGGAGGTAAATATTAGCCTTATTTTTGTTTGTCTTAAGCATGCTTACATGTAAATGCTTTGCATTTTTTTTTCACAAAATTGGGATAGTATTATTACCTAACTGATGTATTTTAAAAGATTCTTCAAAAATTTTGGAATTTCTCTTATTTGAAAAGTATTGTTCAAAAGCATAATTTAATGGTTATATAATATTTCCTCATATATATATTTGAGTGCTGTGTTTTATGTAGGCTTGATTTTGGACCACTAGACTGTCTCGGAATTTTCTCAATAGAGAATTCTGCATAGTATTCTTTCACACGTATGGTGGTACACATCTGCTGATGTCTTTAGGAAAAATTCCCAGAAACAGAACAAACAATTTTTTGTTGTTGTTGCAATTTTGACAATATTTATTTCTGTAAAAGCAAAAAAAAGGATAAAAACGATAGAGAATTTCAAAAAAATAGGAAATTAACACTAGTTAATATATTGCATATGTTATCTTAAAAATAGTTGTTCAGATTATAAGATTTAGGCATGAAAAAAAGATCAGTCAATAAAAACACAAACTGCTCTTTTTGATGAACAGAGATTAAGACAAGGCCTCTGTATGTAGCCCAGGCTGGCCTTGAACTTGCAGTGGTCCACCTGCCTCGGCCTCCCAAGAGCTGGAATTACAGATGTGCACCATCACTCCTGGCGCTCCAAGGGTTTTTAGGGGTTCTGACACACGTTATAACACTACTCTTATGAAAAAATGTAACAGCTGACCCCCCCATCATGAATAATTTTTGTACCATCTAGTTCAACCAAGTGATCAACTGCATTTCAAAATGAAAGAACTGTACGTACATACAGGGGCTCTATTGATTTTGCCATGGAGCTCTAGATATGATTTTCTAATTTTGGTAATTAGAATGCAGGGCTATAGAAAACTGAAG